>JAOXYD010028449.1:0-14260 GCA_028565735.1 Pinacopodium congolense | reverse complement strand
AGCGAATGGTTGTTTCATTCTTATGTTTTATTTGTCTTAAATCACATCATTTTATCATCTTTTTCAAAGTAATATATAATTTGTAGAAAATTTTTTCAATTTTGATGCCTATTATTTACATTTTTTCCTTTTGATTATGATTATTTTGATGTTTTGAGATGTTATATTATCAATTAAGCATGTTTATTAACAATGAAATTTGATGGTTTCACTTTTTGATTATGGATATTTTATAAGCATTATGAGTTTCCATGTATAAAATCCATATCCCCAAAGCTTTTTGTGACTTCTTTTAGCATTTTCATTATCTTGTTTTAATTCAAAATCAAATTCAATTGAAAAATGAAAAGAGAAGAAAGAAAAAATAAAAAAAATGTGCTTAAATTGTGGAAATGTGAGAAATTTTTATTCTCTCTGTTGGCTTCGAACCAATTTGATGAAGTTAAAGAGTGGTTCTAGTAGCCAATTGATGTGAGGTGACTTAATTAAGTAACTGAGGATGTTTACGACAAAATGTTCATCTTCACATAAAAAGATTGAATGGCCTATCAATCAAGCCTTAAAAGCTCATTTATTTGTTAAGTTTGTGCTTAATGGTTAAAAAGGTGTGAATTTGCTTAAAAGATAAGTCATTTTATTTTGCACATATTCATTTTATGCATGGAAACCAATTTATGCAAGTTAGGTTCAAGTTTGAAAGAATATAAAGTTATTTAAAGTCCTTTGTTAATTTACATGTTTGATTAATCATATAACATCTTAACGATTTGTTTGATGATTGAATGATTAAGGACAGGTGTCAATGATTGGGCTTAATGAGTTGAGCAAGCTTTCCTATACTTATAGGCTATTTTGAGATTGATGATTTGATGATTTGCTTGAAGATAAGCAAAGCTAAGTGTGTGGGAGTTGTTAGGCTATGATTTCAATGCATTTTCCTATTAATTTTATGCCAATTTAATGTATATTTGCTCCAAATTATTGTTAAAGTGCTTAATTATATTTATAAATACTGTACAATGCAGATGGAAGCTAATGCTCCAATAAAATCCAAGAAAATGCCACAAAAAGTCAGATTTTAGGAGTTAAACGTCACCACCAATCGCCTCATTCTTTTACTCATCACGCCTGTCGTTTAAGTATGATTCGGAAGCAGAACGATGGGGGTTAAACTGCGTCGTTCTACTCTCTATCAAGTGCCATTTTAGTATCCAGTCAAGAAATTTTAGCAACAACTTATTCCCCACTTGCTCCACTTGCCTCCAATTTGTTCCCACTTGACCTAGACATATATAAGAAGGCTTGGAGATCAATTTTGCAGCAGTTAGCATGAAATTGAGAGGGGAATTCAGATCAAAATCCCCCTTTCTCTCTTCTTCCTTTAGTTTTTAGGTTTTTAGTTTCTTTTTCTTTTTCCAACTTTGTAGATTGTAATTTCCTTTTTTTTGGAAGATTCAAGGGTGTTCTTAGACATGTTGGGAGGCTATCTATCAATTGGTTTCATCACTTGGTGCTTCCTAAACTCAAATCCCTTGTTTTGTAATCACCTTATTATTTTTTTATAAAAGATATAGGATGTTTAATTTCAATCCAAAAATTCTTGTTTATTTGTGATGTTTGAAGCTTAATTCTAGCTTAAGACAGGTTCTATAATGTCTTGTATGCATGTTTAATACAAAATTGGATGATAATCTTTGTTTATTTGATATCATAATGCTTATTTTAAGTTGGCCACTTAGAATATGATTAAAGATAGTTTATGATCTGATAATCTCTACCTAAATCATTGGACAATTCAGTAAACAACATGGTTTAATCCTTGGATTCGAGAAATCTACCTTGGTTATCATAAGGGCAATTTAGTCCTGAGCAAGTTAATCAATTGGTAATCTTTAGAAAACTTAGAATTCAATTAAAGAGTTGGAAAGTTTTTAGGAGTTTTTAGAGTTTTTGAGTCATCTAACCCCTTTAATTTTAAAGTATTTAAGGTTCCTTAGATAATTATAAGCCAATCACCCTAGTAGTCACACATTTTCTCTGTGAGTTCAACATTTCAAAGTCGTAAATATGCTCCACTTTATTACTTGTAACTGGTATACTATCGTATGGTTGATTTGAACTTGAATTGAATTTTCGTGAGAATTTATTGAATTATTTGGACTAAAATAGTGATATCAAATCAATGCAGAATTAGGTAAGTGGTTATTTAAAATATTCCCTTATTTGTGTGAAATATGTTATTTGTGTTTTGTGATATTAACTGTATAAACTTGCATATTTGAATGCCATATGATCATAATAAATATCCAACATTTCTTAGATATTGTTAAAGTTTTGTAAGTTGATAAATTTATTGTTCTGTAGAGTGTGTTAGAATTTTTATATTTATTGTTATATGTTTATGCTTTGAAACTATGTGAATTGTAAGAATTATACTGGACTAATTATGCAAGTAAGTGATGATATATTTGTATGAGACAAAATGTGGTTGAATATAATAGTATATGATGGTTGCATAATGAAATTTTTATTTGGCTTGAATGATGGTTTATTGGACAGGACATAGTAGAGAATTAATTCCTTTCCAAAGACAAAGTATATTCAATGGTTATTGACATGTGGAATATGATATTATGATTTTACTATTGGGTATCGAAGTAGTGTAGGGATATTTTCAGTTGAGAAGTATCTTATGTTTCATTTGTTAGGAACTAAAGTAGTATTAAGATATTTTCAGTGGTGAAGTATCTTTTGTAATTTTGTTAAATACTGATGGAGTGTTAGGTATTTCAAATGGGGAAATATCTTATACAAAATTTTCTTTATACATATTTTGATGAGACTAGTTAGTAGACCATTGGATATAACTTTACTTAGGGAGTGGGGTCTTTTAACTAAAATATGGGATTAAAATGAAAATTATGACAAGGAATTGCCTATGGTGGTTGTGTTATATGGTATGATAATATGTTTGATAAACATATAATTGTTATATACTTTCTTGCACCATGCTGTGATTTTATTGTCTAATATTGTGTTATAAATGGGTGCATTCTAATTACCTTTATTAAGTTGGTGGCTCATCCCTTGCTATTTAATTTTTTAGAAGATAACCAGTAGTATGCAATTCATCCCAATTTTTGCATTTGACCTCGCTGATTAAATTAGATGGGTTAACTAGTAGTAGAATGCCTTAGAATTTTATTTTTGTTTAATTTGAGATAATAATGAACCTTGAAATTCTTTAATTTTATTATATGATTGAATAAAATAGTGATTATTGGATCTAATATTGTTGGGAGATGTGAAGCATTTTGGTATATAACATTCATTGTTGAATTAATTAAAGATATTATTCTTATAGAATTATAGAAGTTTAACGGATTATTTTAATGAGATTGATTTTGGTTAGACATTGAATTAAGGTTTACTTTCATTTAGGAATTGAACGTTTTGAATTGAAAATAAGCTAAGGAGACTATAAAGGCAGGTGTTACAGAAGGTTTCTCGAAGATTAAAAGGATAATCATCCAGACACATTGATGAACCAACTAAGGAAAGAAATGAAATGAAAATTTGTTATATGAAAAGGGAGTTACATTTTTGTCTTCATTATATTGTCTTTAAGTTATAAAAATATGGCATCATTTCTAGCCCTTTCATTCAAACTCTTCAACTTTACTCTGCAATCAAAAAACCTTTCCACAACGTACTATCATTAATGACATATGAGAAATGACATTCTTCGTTTGATATCATAATACATCCTCCTTGGCATAACCAATCAACTCACATGATCTAAGTTACACAACACTAACTTCTAAGTACTATATCTCTGCACAATATTGACATTTTTTAATCACTTCCAAACCTTTCAATTCTCCCACTTTGATTCAAGACATAACCTTAAATTCGTTGCGTTAAGTAATTGAACTACATTCTATAAACCAACATCAATCAACAACCTATATGAAATGGCTCAATCAATCTCCAAGAGATAACCTTAAATTCATTGCCTCAAGTAATTAAACTTCATTTTATATATTAATGTCACTCAACAATCTATCCCAAATGGCTCTTACAACCCCAACACTGCAACCAATCAAATCAAAGCAACAACTTACTAATCGTCAAACACTATTACGTCCCCTTTTCCGCATTTACAAAAAGATGTCGTTTGCTGAGAATCATATAAGGAACAATTTGGAACCTACCATCTGTCGACACTAAGAACAAATAATACATCGAACTTCAGATTAGGAGATCACTCACTATGACTAAATGAATAAAATGGATTACATGATTCAGAGCCTCTAAGACTGAAGACAACTTTGACTCTAAGACCAAATCAAATGAGGGACATTCAGTTAGGTATTTGGTGAGAATGAAAAAAGGAAGTAATTGGACGCCACAATGCAGAGACTTTACGACCTAAGATACCTAGGAGACCATGTAAGGTTTTAAAACTGACATCACTCACAGATTTGGTGCGAATGACAGAAGGCAGATTGGATTAAGGCCACCATAGAGGGAGTTTGAGAGCAAAGAAATTGGGGGAGATCAGGTAGTGAACTCAATCTAACTTTCGCACAATTACACTATTATCCATCGATGCTTAATTCCCTTAACAAATACAATTAAACAACACGCTTCCCCACTTTAATCTAATTAAGTTGATGTGGAGGGGGTTGTAAAGGGGGACCATAAAGGCGACCTAGTAGTTGGTCCCTTTATAATATTTTCTATTTCAATCTTATAACATAATGAAATTGTTTTAGATAAGGTACTTTTATCATTAAACTATAATGATAAAATTAGTTATAAAAAGTTCTTAACTTGTTTGACAAAGGTAAGGATGAGAATGTTACTAAAATACTTTGAAAAAAAGAAAAAATGAAAATGAAAAACTAAAGTAATGGAATTAATATTAGGATAAGTTATAAGATTAATTTTTCGTTAAGTGCATGGGTTCAAACATTACTAGCTAAAAAACAATCTATAACAAGTGGCATTACTAATTTTTTATGTATAACATGTTTTTAATTAAATATCTAATAATGTAGTTTTAATATCATATAAGTTTATATTAATTACAGTGTCACATACTTTAAAAAGTATTGCCTTAATTGACCTTTAATAAATATAGGTTCTCTCTTTTCTCATTAAAAAAGCATATATTATCTCTTTAAGATTTTCACGTATTTACTTTATATATATTATGAATTGAAATTTTTATAAAATAATTAGTAATTAATAATTAAGGTAAAATAAATACTTGATATTTTCAAATGCATGCTCTAATTATGTAATTTTAGTGTCATATTAAATTTAAATAAGTACACTATAAAATAATTTATAAATAAATGCATTAACTAATTCTACATAACTATATGTTATATTTTTTTAGATGTTCTTATATATGTGTTAAGTATATTAAGGATTGGAATTTTTTGTAAAATTTTGTTAAACTAATATTAAAGTTAAATATTTGTACTTATTATTATATTTAATAAGGTGTAAATTCCTTCCTATATATTACAATGCTTATCCCATATTTTATATTAAATAAAATAAGTAAATATCAACAATTTCAAATAAATAGAGTACAAAATCCTCTTAACATATTATAATTTATGTATAATAACAATCCTAGATTCATGATAACTAAATACTCATTTAAAAACATGAAAACTTTTTTAAATAAAAATTTTAAAAAATTGTTTATAAAACCACATAGTTTAAAATTGTTCATACGGGTTGTTACTAGAATCCCAAATAATGGCCTCTTATAAGTAAAGTTCTAATAAACAAATTAGAAGCATTTAATTAAATAAACATGTCCTTAGTAATAGTCCAAATTATTCTATAATAGTTTTATTGATAGGCTCGTAGTTTTATAGATAGGCTCTAATCAAAGATTGATTTCAATCCTAGAATGTTGCATTTTTACACCATAGTATTCACAGGAAATATGCAATAGCATGTACGCTTAATTTGCATATTTCCTAAGTACTTCAAATTTTGTAAGCCATAATTTATAATGTGATTAATGATCTTATTTTCCTTACTATAAAGATAACATAGCATTTGAAAATTTGTTAAACCATGATGCTTGTCCATGGTTGATAGCTTCCCCTTAATTGCAAACCATAATATGAATGACATTATGGGTGAAGCTTGGCTAAACCACACTAATTTAAACTAAGGAACATTTGCATCTCCATTTCTTAATGAATTCCTCCATGATTTAGTGTTGAACATCCCTGAGATGTGTTGTAACTAGATAATCGTATAAAACTATATCACCGTTATGTAATTTTTTCATCTAGTTGTCATTTAGATTTAAAATTTTTGATACAAGACTTTCTTAACTGTACCTAAAGCTAGATTACTAGTTTTGATAATTGCAAACTCTTAATTGTTAATCAAAGGTCCCTATGTAGTCTAATGATCATACCTTTTACACATATAGCTTAACCCTTTCCATAACGACAATCCTCCACATCTAACCTCTAGCTACCACTGACATACTCTATTGTTCTACAATCATAATTCAAACCCCTCAATATAGACTACTACATCCTAATTTTGGCCTAAAATACATAAATACAACAACTCCATATGTGACTTATCAACATAATCTTACTAGAAACACCTAACCAAAAACACGTAACACCATTAAATTTAATGTATCAAGATGAGGGCAATGACAAATTCAACAACAAAATCAAACCCTGCACAAAACCCAAAAAGCAACTAAGTTCCCTTAAGTTCTTTTAACAAAGCATAACTTCAATGGGAAATAAACTAGCTGCAAATTCAAAAGATGTTAATATGGGCATGGATATTCTAAACATCAATACAAACAATGGAAGTTTATAAGTGTGATCAACTTTCAAATCGTTGGAACAAAAAGTGTAAAGGGGACAGATATGCACACTTCAAGACACTCCCCTGAAAGCCACTGCTTGCTTCACTGGTAGGCATTCACGGTCGTGATACTAAAATGCATAACCTTAAAATCACAAAACACAACTACATTGAGAAAATAATGCACCACGAATTCATTGGAATATAAGAAAAAGCAAAATAATTTCTAAAAACACATCACACATAGTGAAAGATAAGAACCATTCCCAATCGTTGCACTACTTTGAGTAATGCAACAATTTCATTGCTTTGAAAGTCATTGTCCAACTGTTTTTGTCACCTTGTTATGGGATGCACCTGCTTCCTTACGTTAGGGTTGACGAAGAAGGGGACACAACAAGGTTAGGTCTCGAATTCTTGACATAGACCCATCGAGAGATACAGATATAATCAAACCCAAAAAAAAGAAATAAGAGAATAGACTCTCAAGAATCGATAGACTATGCTGTCATTCCCCTTAAATAGAAAAACAATAAAATAAAACTTAAAAATCAATGAAATGACAAAAATAAAAAAATCCTAAAAAATACCGGTTTACCTTTACATAATATTTCCTTTCTACCCTTACGCATTTCATGTCACCCTTATCCCTTTTTTTTCATTTTATAAAGTTTGATTAGGTGGCCTGGGCCATCAGAACCACGATTCTCAGGCCACTTAGTCGACCATGATAGATTATGTCAAAAATTAAACTAATTGCATAATTAGTTGGATGAGAGTTTCTCTCTCCTTATTTACTCAAATTTATATTTATCTAGTGCTAAATAACCAATGTCAAGACCAACCATATTTTTGAAAAATTATGCGAATTTAAAATTTCTAGTTTTCTTAGGAATTGAAGGGCGAGTTATTCTATAACGAAAGACCAAATTCGTACTTTAAATCTTTCAAAACAAAATTTCACAAATTCTATAGCAAGGTCTTTGGTAAATTGTTGTTATAGAGAAAGAACGTAAACAAGTTAAAATTGATGGCAATGATAATATAATCTAAATATAGTATATTTAGATGTCACCTACTACAATTTTATAGGCAAAAGGAAAAATTATATGGTATTCTACTGGTAACCTTCTATAGTCATCTTCATATAAGATAAAAGTTGTTTTTGATTATTTTATTATTATTTCCTTCTATTTTATATGAAGACGATCATGAAAGGTCACTAGTAAAATACCATGTAATCAAACTCATAAGCAAAAATAGGTATGATTATGCTGTGCAATAATTTAGTTATTTATGGCAAAAGGTTTGTCCGAGCAACACACCAAGTAAGACCAAACAAAAGAAGCTTTTACAAAGACAAAGTCGATCTTCTCATTGTCCTAAAACAGTACACTACTTCAGTTTGGGCTCAACTTAAAATGCAGGCGAATAAGATGTAAAGTGCAAAATGTAATCAAGCACAGGACAGATAATGGATAACAACTCATCTTTGGTACGACAGTTGTTGGATTTAGGTAGGTTCTCTGAGCTCCTTCCCTGAGTTTGCTACTTTTAGGTACATACTCATACTCCCCCTACAAGTGAAGGTTAAGGAATTAAGCAATGGGAACTTATGGTAGTGCTCATTCAGAGGGACTTCCTGGGTGGCAATTTACTCTTCAAGCTACCAACCTAACCAGACTAGGAAGATAGGGTGATACCGGAGAAACTCTTCTTTGATTATTTCATCAATAAATCCCGCAATTGTATCTTTAGTGGATACCTAAGAGGGTAATTCGGCACAAGCTTAACAATTGATCATATTTTCTTTAGCTGTAGCTTTGTCGCACCATTTTGGAGTAGAGTACAACATCTTTCCAATTACTTCTGCTGGCAAAGAAGATGGCATGATATATTAGAATGGGCAACCAAATCTCCACACAACCTGCAGTAGGAAGAATACAAACTTGTTAAGGTTACTTTTGGCTGCACCAGTTACTCAATAGACTATTCAAAGG
This sequence comes from Pinacopodium congolense, assembly GCA_028565735.1. NCBI lineage: Eukaryota > Viridiplantae > Streptophyta > Magnoliopsida > Malpighiales > Erythroxylaceae > Pinacopodium > Pinacopodium congolense. Next base: position 5,390 of record JAOXYD010028449.1, on the reverse strand, counting down.
AAGTAACCCAATCTCAAGTAATGCTCTGCTAAAATACGTTGTCTTGAATCAGAGAAATCATTCTCACACAAGATTGTCAGACCTGTAGTTCTCGGAGAGAACCACTAGCAGTTGGGAGTTATGACCAATTCTCAAGTATGTCTCCATGCTTTTGAACACGTTGTATGAAAAATAAATCAATAGTCTTTCAAAATGTAATTTAAATAGTGTGCCGTACCTACTAACTAGTGATAGTAATGTTATTCAACAATGACTAGACGTCTGGATCAATGTTTTTCTAGCATTGTGTCCACTGCAGTGACAAATCCTTTGTAACTCCTTGGAGAACAACTCTTCTATTTCATTAATTAATTCATTTGCTGTTTCTTATTAATATAAAACTTAAAATGCTTGCGAACTTTGATGTCACTTTAGGGAGACAACAAGGTAAATAAATCTTGATTCATGAGCAACAAGTCATTTTTTTAGTTCATACCTGAAATAAAAAAGAAAACAAGAAAATATGTTTATACTCAGAATCAGGGAACTGTTCGAAGCTTGAAATGTGCTTGAATTATTAATAGCTAAAGAACCTAATTTGGAAATCATTATGATAAATAGAATGAAAATAGAAAAAGACCCAAATATTCCTTCAATAAATAATATTTATTTTATTGAAAATTTAGTAAATATAAACTTTTCCTTCCATAGTTTCACACCCACACATATGTTATATTTATACATTCCACTCACGCTGCTTTATAGATGAATATTTGATGAATTGCTAATTTTTTATTAAGTAAGCTAAAATTTATTATATACTATGAAGTTATTTTAAGATGTTTTCACCATGACACCAAAAAATAATAATAATAATACATGCAAGTAAAGAATTGTTTCAGTTTATAGTTTTTTTTTTCTTAAAACTAAAGATTATTGACTTGAACAAAATTTATTCTAAAGGTTACTGCTTTTTACTTTTAATATATTTATTTAATTAAATAAAAATTTTAACTTGTAATTAATTGCATTAATAGAAAATAAACTAATTGTCAAATATCAAATGGAGGCATTATTAGATAAGAAAATCGTTTTATCCAGCACACATTTATAAGATACAGACTGTATACTTATGACAATTTATTTCAAATCTAGTGAACAGATAGTTAATGTCAAGCTGATAGGGGTTTTAAAGTTTTTAGATTATCAACATTATATGTTAAGATTGCAGTTTTCAATGGATTTAATAAAATGACAACAGCATCCGATTCTAATCTTGCAAAGTTGACAACCTCCGATTGGAGGAAACGAAAAGGACGAAATTATTTAAGAGTCCCAAATTCGACCAAATTCCTCCGGCTTTATAGGCATTGACAACATCCCTGCTTCCTTCAGGATTGCTTATCACGACTACTACTTTAGCTTTCCAGTTCTTGGCAGTTGCAACACTCATTTCCGACACATTAGAACTATAACCTTATCACTTGGGTGTCCGCCCATCATTTCTTTAATTTCTCTACCAAAATTTTTCTCAACTCCTTTAGTAACGCACATAAAGCACACATCAGCTTGGCATGGCGACAGAAGAAATGACAAGAACACACATGTACCTGAAACTGTTGCCATTAATAGCATACATGTTCACTAGGTATGGTAAGCCAGCAAAATGGACCTGCCTCACCCACAAGTGACTTGGTGGGTTTGAGACGAGAGTCTAGTCACCAACTGCACCGGCAAGCATCATGTGGCCCGTTTTTCCATCAGAAATTGTGCCAAAAGCATGCCACTCAGATAGTGCGTGAAGGGCTTATCCTGCCCAATATACCAGCTTTGACTCCACGCTCTAAATTGATTATGGAGGCATGACGAGAGGAAGATGACACTTTGACAGGTACATGTCTGACATTTACCCATGTAATGTAATAATGATTAGTAGTGTTATGGATAGAGTGAACCAAAACTCTTGCTTCATGATTAAGTTGTGTCTTCGGTCGTTTCTGTAGGATTTGTTTTTTTGGGTCATAAGAGGTGGTGAGCACAATGAAGGCTCATAAGACGACAAGAGCTCACCAGCTAGCGAACCTGTGAGTCTTTTCGAATACATTATGATGGAGAGAGCGAATCAGGGGGAAGTTATTTAAAAAGTGTAGATAATAATTTAAAATAATTATTATTAAGAGTTATTTAAAATTGTAGTTATTTTTTACTAAATTTTAGGTTAGATAATAGTTAATAATTTTTTATTTTTTAATATTTTATTTAGATTTAGATTGATTATTATTATATATTTTATTTAATTTATTTAGAATTACTAGTATTTTAAAACTTATTTAAAATCATGTCAATTTATTTTATCAACGAAGAAATTTTTTTGTAGTTTCCTCAAGTTTTCACCATTTTTTCTTTTATTATCCTACTAAATATATAAGTTTTATACTATTTTAATTTTTATGAATTCTACGTCAATCTTAAATTTTTAATATAATATCAAACTTATAATTGATTAAAAACTCAAACTCTAAGTTTTCATGGCTTCTAACAATATTTTAGTTCTCTCACCTACAGTTTTCAATTGTAAAAATTATTATATATAAGTTGTCAAAATAAATATGCATATGCAAAATCTCGATTTACCGTAGTAGATTGAATATGAAAGAAAAATACTATCTTTAAAAGACAATACAACCCTCAATAAAATCAAAACTCACGAAGAAAAAAAAGTAAAATATGGTAAAGATAGTTGAAGTAAAAACACTTGTTTAAAAGTTGGTTAAAATGCATCAACAATAATTGAAGATCGGTGAAAAGGTGTATTAACAAAATGATAAGAAATTGTATCATACAATTAAAGGTTGATGAGAAATTGTATCAACAAGATGATAAGAAAGTACATTATACAGTGAAGAGAAAGTGTTTCACAAATCTGAAGATGTGGAGAGAAGTACTCCATGAACTTTGATTTTTTTTTTAATTTTAAATTAAGAAAGAGTGTTAAGAATAATTTAAAGTTATAATTATCTTTTATCAAATCTTAGATTAAATAGTAGTTAATAATTTTTAGATTTTCTAATATTCTATTTAAATTTAGATTGATTAGTATCATATATTTTTTATTTAGTTTATTAAGATTTATTTATTTTAAATCTTATTTAAAGACATGTCAATTCACTTTATCAGTTGAGAAAATTATTTCTTCTAATAGTCTCTTCAAAATTTTCCTTATTTCTTCTTTCATTATCCTATTAAATATATGAGTTTTATACTACTTTAATTTCTATGAATTTTACGTGACCTTAAATTTTCAATAAGAAGAAAGACGAAGAAGAGGCAAAATTGTGGAGGCTACGCATATGATCTCTAGGGAAATGTTTTCCTTTTCCTTGAGAGTGAGGACAAATGAATATATCAGCCATGCATTGGAAGAAATTCCGCAGCCGCTATAGATTCCACCTAGACATTGAAGGAGAGATGTGGTAGCAATTTTGACTAGAAGAGGCACTCAAGACCTCCCTAATACTGTTACTGCTAGCCAGAAAGCAAATTGCAAGAAGGCCTCACTCTTGCAAACTGTCAAAGTAAGAATGTTATCAATGAAGAAGAGCAGTGCCCTGTTTCTTGCATATTGGAAATGTCCGGTGGCTACAAGAACCAAGCCAGTTATGTTCAATGTAAAACAAATGACAAAGAGTCATTTGTATACCTTGAGCATCCCTTGATCTAGCAAAGATAATTGACAATCTTGATTCGTGCCTTCGAGGAGCTTTTGGCTATTTTGCGAGCTTAGCCGCTAATGGCAGTGGTGGAGTGGGACATGTGTCCTCCTTTATCGTCAATAAGTCGAGACCTTTTCATAATCTTAGAGAGAACGTCATCATCATTTTTGTCTTCATCAACCTCAAGGTCTAAAAATTGGCTATTTGTCCTACTAACCGACCTTATTTGATGAGATGGAAACATAGTGGATGAGAAGCAACTCATAAGCCATGAAAACATGTATGCCCTCGCTAGCTTATTCCTAGATTCTGTTGGAATTGCAAATGGATCAACCTGAGGTTTGTTCTATAAATGATTCATATATTTTACGCATCTCTCCAGCACCTGCCCTCCACAGGTATTTTCTCATATCGTTATCGGAGTATTACAAGATAGGTGTTTCCCCTGCAATACCATACATAATTATTGTTTAGTCAATGTACGAACGACGTCGTTGTATCTAGGAAATGTAGGGATGGCGTCGTACTCATATATGGACGGCATCATTTTGTCCAATAAATGCATGAACGAGGTCGTTTAAAAGAACATGTCATATTTAAACTGTACTGAATTTTTAAAAGTTTATATGAATATCTAATGTACCATATTATTCTAATTGAATAATAAGAATTCATAGCGGCTTCACTCCTAAAGATATAGAAAATATGAAGTTTTCGAATTTCGTTAAATTCCGTATGTTCTTTATCTTTCTTTAACCTCTTTTATTATTTATTTCTTAACAAGGTTTGATCTCAAAGGCTACTCCTCTGCAGCTTGTAAACCTGTCTGGGACTGGCATCTTGTTCTTCAACAAAGAATTTGCTGGCTTGCCACCAACAGGACTAGTTGCGGAGTTATGATGTTCTTGGGAAGAGAAGCTGGGCCTTTTTCTAGGCTTCGGCGAAAGGACTATATAATAATTTAATGAATTGAATAAAGATATGATGACGAACAGTACAAACTTGAATCGTTGTTTTCCTTTACGTCTTTTTTCCTTCATTTATTTGTGCGGTAATTCTGTATGGAAAAAAATGCCGGCCTCAGTATTCACTAATGCCACAATAGTTAACATTTTTGTAAAAAGTTCAGTGGGGCATTAATTAATAAATCCCACTTTGTGTTTTTATTTACCTAATTTGTAAAATGATGCTTATTTAGTGGGGATGGAAGCCACTAACTATGGTCATTTTATTGACATGTGAAACTTTTTGGTCTTTTTTAATAAGAAAAAATATATATATTATTTTAGTAGTTATTATGATCATTATAATTAATATTGACAAAATTATTTATATACGTCAACAAAAAATTTATAATATATAAATTTAATCAATATAAAACATAATTGCCATAAGAACACACAAATGATAAACATATAATTAGATCCTCTGGCTGTAAAGGACAATTAAAAGGATAAATTTATTCAATTGTAAACTCTTTTTTATAGAATCAGGTGATGCCTTGAAAGCTAGTTCTAAGTGGTAGATGATCTCATCATCTAATTACAAAAAGGATTCAAGCTGGTGTGTTTGTAGGCTTTTATTAGTTTTCAAAAATATGTGATTATTTATATATCTCTTAAACTTATTCATATAAAAAATAAATTTGAGTGATTTTAAATATTTTAATTTATAAAAGTAAAAAAATTATTTTTACAT
>JAOXYD010028438.1:0-14260 GCA_028565735.1 Pinacopodium congolense | reverse complement strand
TATTTTTATAGATTTTTGTGTTGTCTGTCTTGATTTCTGTGCTGTATTAGAGTTTTTTTTTTTCAATTTCTGTGATGCTCTTTATTGATTTTTATGTTTAAAAAATCTGAAAACCAAATCTAAAATCCAAAACCTTTTCAAACATGATTAAAAACCTACATGATTTGAAGTCGTGTATATATTTATCTCTAAATCAAAACCTAATCAAAACTACCAAGAACTAAAATAGCATAAGAAAATAATCTAATTAATAACTAAAAACCATTAGAAACTTGAACAAAAACAACCAGGACAAAATCTTGAACGAATGAAATCAATACAAAAAATTAAGAATCAAAGTTATCCATTGAATTAAAATCATTATTCATACATTGTTCTTGAAACATAAAACTCAAAATTAAAATAATGCACCTAAACATTGAAAAATAACTAAATCCAAATAAAAAATGTATGAAAACTACTAATAAGAAGCAAAGCAAACAAGAAACATTAATGTAACAAATTAACAACTTAGAAAAATCAACATCTATCCTAAAAAGCCTAAGAGAATTACGAAGAATGACTAAGAACAAACTGAAATAAAGAAAAGAATGATTTTATTATTTGTTATTTTTTTCTCCCTTCCTCTTTGTTGACCCTCTCTTATATTTTCCTCTTTTAAACCCTTTCTTATTAAGGTAAAAAAGCTAAGTGAAAAGATAGACTGCCCCTAATTATTTTGTTTTGCTGAAAAACCCTAATACCGTTGTATGGGGTCCCAATACAGGGCCTAGGGACTTAACTTATTGGTCTTGAAATCAGAAGAATACAGCGGTTTGCAAGAGCCTCATAACTCACCATATGTAGTTTTCTTGCCCACCGTATATGGCCTTGGATAGTAGACTTCCAACCAATTTTTTATCTAAATCCCTCCAAAACTTACAATCTTGATCCATAACCTGTGCTAAGAGTTTGAACCTGCCAGTCATCACAATTGAACATAATTTGAGCACCTTTACATCAACAATGGGAATGAATTAACCAAATTCATCCCTATCACCTAGACATTGGATAGCTCTGTACATCACCTAAATTTTGGTTGGAGGGATGGAATTTCTTAAATCTCTACGCTCTAGATAAACTCTTATATTTTCCTACCACCCTCACTTGGTTTAACAATTTGTTCTCTAGGTTTAAGGGAGTTATCTAAGTTATCTTCTTTTCGCTCTTCTAATCATAAATTCTCCATATCCTTAGAAAACCTATAGCATCATCATCATCATCATCAACAGTATTCTTTACGCCATAGTGGTTTGATTTATCAAAAACAATATGCATCGTCTCTTTATTCATCAAATTCCTATTGTTAAACACCTTATAATCTTTACTAGTGAAGGAATGTCCTATAAATATGACCTCATTGGCTTTTGCATCAAACTTAGCCAAGTTATCTCTAGTACTTAAAATGAAACACTTACACCTAAAAACCTTAAAATAACTAACCTTTAGCTTTGTCCCATACCAAAGTTGGTAAGGGGCCTTATCCATATAAGATTTTATGTAGACCTTACTAGATATAGGACAAGCACATGTTATGGTTACCTCCTAAAAAAAACTTAGGAAGGCTATATTCATTCAACATGATTTTAGCCATCTCTTTTAATGTTCTATTTTTCTCTCAACAACTCCATTTTATTAAGGGGTTCTATGAGATGAAAAATTATAGAAAATACCATTTCCTCACAATATGCATGAAACAACTCTATTTTATTGAGGAGTTCTATGAGATGAAAAATTACATAAAATACCATTTCCTCGCAATATGCATCAAACAACTCATTATAAAACTATAAATCATGATCATTTCTAATGGTTGAAATCATATAGCCTTTCTTTAATTACAATCTCTTAGCAAACATAACAAAATATCTAAAACATCTATCTTTATTAGCAAGAAACATAACCTATGTAAACCTACTAAAATTATCAACTATCACATAATCGTACAACTTTTAACCTAATCTAGAAATTCTAAAAGTGACAAAAAAATCTGTATGCAACAATTCCAAAAGTCTAAAAGTTGTTACACGATTTTTTTTCTTCAAAGAGCTCTTAATTTTCTTTCCTATTTGGCATGCATCACATATTTTGTCTTTTTCAAACTTTGTTTTATGGTAGTCCATTCACAATCTCCTTTTTACTAAGATTTGAAATGTGGTCAATGATATCTTGACCAAACCTTCTATGCTACATCCAAGATTTTTCATTCATGGAAATAAAATACTTCAAATCATTGTTAGAGAGATCATTTTAATCAATAGTATATATATTTCTTTCTCTCTTTCTAATGAAAACAACACTATTATTAACAACGTTAGAAACTATGCATGATTTTCCTTCAAAAGTGACTTTGAAATCTTTATCACATAATCATTTAACACTTAATAAATTATGCTTTAGACCATCAACAAAAAGTTACATCATTCATAATTTCATCTTTCTTACCAACTTTGTCAATATCAATTACCTTACCCTTTGTGTTGCTTCCAAAAGTGATGAAACCTCCATCTCTGCTCTTTAAGAATATGAATTGTTATACCTCCAATCATATACCTACAGCATCAACTAGCTACATAGCATTTGCTGCTCTTGAATTCCTACAAAACAAACAAATTTTGATTCACTTTAGGTACCTATATTAATTTAGGTCCTTATGGATGAGAAACCTTTCTACTTCCTAAGCCCTTTGGTCAAATAGAAAAATTTACCTTTCTCTCAAAATAAAATTTATCCAAGTTTCCAAACCTATCAAAAAAATCACAAACATATGCAACTTTATGAAAATGTATATTTGGTCTAAAGTTTTACCTATATGCAAATCTTGGTGCAACATTCCTAAGTGACCTTCTTTGATATGGTTTTGGCCTAAGATGTGGTAAGATGTGTTCCTTGTCATAAAATATGCTTTTGGAACATTTCTATTTGAATGAAAAAGGTTGTTTGATGCAAGAATAGGGGCTAGGCTAAAATAACTTTTAAATTATCTACACATATTGTTTTCAACTTTTGCATTGTAAAAGAAATTATGCCTAATCCTAAATGCTTGCACATTTTCCCAAGATATAGGCTAAGATGAATATTTAAATGTATGGTTAATCTTCCTAGGTTGTACAATAGATGTAGATACACCATTTTCAAAGATAACTTAGAAGTATATTCTTCATCTAGGTTATTGCCTTTAAGAAAAGTGGTCTTGGCATTAGGATTTTCACTCCCTTAAGTAAATCCTAAGCCATGCCTATTATTTAAAGCCTTTTAAACTCTAGGCATGCTATTTTGCTTCTCCTTTCCTTTGTTCAATTTTTCTAATGATTCATTTAAAGACTTTACCTTATCTTTTAAAGATCTATTTTCATGCAAAACTTTATTCCTATCATCTTCAATACACATATTCCTTAGGTTTAAATCTTGCAATTTTTTTCTATGCCCCTATCATTCTTTATCATTAGATCATTCATCAACTTCTTGCATTCTTTGTATTGGGAAGATAATTTCTTCCTTCTAAAGGTTGCATCTTCTAAACATCCAACCATATCAACATAGCCTAATTCCTCGTCAAAATCAACAGTTTTTTCATTTAAAGAATGCAAATAAGATCTTTTGATCTCACTTGATGTCTCCCACAATATGTCCTTCAATGCTTTTCTTATCTTCTTCTCCTTCTAATCATATTTCTCACACCATTGATATCCCTTGTTAGATTAAATATCATAGCTTCTGGTCTTCCTTAACTTTAACATGTAGTCATAGTAGTAGTTAGCTTATTTTCTACATTAAAAAAACATTAAAATATATTTTCTTTTATAATCACTCTTACCTTGGGCTCTTCTCTTAGTTAAAGCTTTCTCTATTACTAACTTCTTGAACCTCTAAGTGGGAAGAGTTATGCCATCATCACTCTTATCTGAACTGCTCTATTCATCATTGATTCCTCATTCTTAGCCTTGAATGCCAAGTTATTCGTCCATGACATAGCTTCCTCCTCCTTTACCTTTGCCTCCTTCATCTTAATTTCATTTGTGAATAATGAACTCATCAATCCTTGTATTGGTAAAACATTTAGGTCTTTTGCCTCATGAATAGAGGTGACCTTTTCCTCCCATTCATTTGGTAAGGATCATAAATTTTTTAAACAAGTTCAACATTTGAATGTATTTCTTAAATCCTTTAATGCATGTATGATGTTAATGAATCTAATATACATATTAGAGATGCCTTCATCATGATGCATGGAAAATAATTAATGTTGATGAGCAAGCATTGACACCTTACTCTCTTTCACTTGGTTTGTTCCCCTAAAAGCAACTCCTAATTTATGCCAAATGCCATGAGTGATTTTCACTTAAAGAAACTCTATTGAATTCATCCTTAATGCACACAAAAAAATATGAACGACTTTGCTATTTAATGAAACTAATATCTCATCTTCTAAATTCCACTCCTCCTTCAATTTAGGTACTCTTTAATCATTTAAAAGTTTAAAGGGAATGAATTGTCCTTAACTAATAACGTCCTATAACTTAACATTTTTTACCAAAAGTAAGAACTTCATCATAGTTTTCCAATATAAATAATCATTCCAATCAAGGATGGACGCTCTACTAATTGCTCCTCTTGACTAGGTGAACCTATCAAGTATGAAATTTATGATCTTTTCCTAAAAAATTCATTAGAAATTAAACACATTCAAGTGAGCCTTGCTCTAATACCAATTGTAAGTCTTAAAGGCACCCAAAAGGGCATTGGGGGGTTGAATTGACTATTCTAAATTAAAAAAAACCATATCACCTAAAACATCTTAAAGCGTTTTCCTAACATCACATAAGACTTTTAACAAGTTTCAAAACATAATCCAGGAATGTTGTATTAGCCAAAGAGATTTAATTATTTTATGAAAAAAGGTTGACATATTTAATGATTTTTTTTTCAACTTTAAAACTTATGAAATGAATACTAAAATTATGCTCATTTATTAGTTAAACTTTAACTAAAACTTACAAACAAGTTTCGATAAACAACATAATGATCTTGGTGCTGCCACATTGTTCGTTCTTCTTGTTTATTTCAAAATTTGATCTTTAACTAAGTTTTTTCTCTTTAAATTGATTCCAAATGCACCCATCTTTTATACTTACATCACAAACTCAAATCATTAGTAAAGAATCATGTTTTGTTATTATCAAAACCAATATTGGTACCTCCCTTGGTTTAATTGTAGGATTATATTAGTTTGTTTGGTTACATTTGAAACTAAACAAAATCATAAGATTGATGGGTTTAGTCTAGAGCATCATTTCACTAAATATGAATTAGACCACCATTTTGCTATGCTACACAATTTTTTTATGTCCCCTCAATGTTGAGAATGCCAAACTAGTTACTGATATAAGTTATGAAATAAAGTTCATGTGTTCTCATTTTTTTCTGCAAAATGATAGATGTCGTTACCTAAAGATATGTTGTATAAAAGTAGATTATTTTAGAGATTTAGAACATCACATTACATGCTAAGTTTTTTATACAACTATTGGGGATTAGAATATTAAGATGCCTAGTTTATGTTAATTTAATCATTTATTTGTTTCTTTACTATAGTTTTGGTTTACTTGCTTGGTTATCTTTTTTGTGGCTATAGGTAGTAAATGTAATGGCATGAAAAAATTACCAGTGGTTGTATTACACATGGTAAGAAGACCAAGCAATCTCAACTAGTAAAAGGAGAGATAATTGGATGGTTAACAATAATCGTTGGAGTAATACCTATATGTCATGGATCATGTATCATCCAAAATCCCTTTGGAATGATCTATCTTATAACCAATCACTTCCACTATGTTAATATCAATATCAAGATGAGGAATGAAGATAGAAAGAGTTGTTATTTGAGTTCATATCTTCATTAGAAGCTCGGTTCTAAAGTATAAAGGCCTCTATCCAGAAGTTAGAGACACAAATTAGCAAACTATTTCAATAAAACTATGAGTTAAGGTAACATTTATATTAGAAGTTTGGTCTAAAAGTATAGAGAATTCTATCCACAACATGGAAACATAATTTGGAAAACTAGTTGAGTTGATTGTAAAAACAAGAGAAAGTGAGTGTGCCTTTTGCTGTAAAAGCAAACCTAGGGGGTGAGATAAGGATGAATTAATAACAAGTGACTGGGGAGATAGTGTTCAAAGTGGATAACAACGCGAATCACTTTGTTGATATTACATTTTTTGAGTAACACAAATAGGTATCTATGTTTGTTGATTTTATCGGTATCACAATTTTTAATTGTCAGTAAGAAATTAGATACCATATCCCTTTACCAAGGTACCTTACACAAGAAAAAGGAGGTTCAAGGAGATGCTAGAATGTAAGTAAGGTATACAGTTCACTTTTAGAGAGAGACCTAAGACTTGAAAAAATCAACCGAAGATATCCTAATAAGAAAACTATAATTATCTAACAGTAAGGTCCAACTAAAAGACCTTAAAGAAGCAACCTATTGGGAGGCCACTAAACTATTGAGGTTTGAAGTAGTGTAGGATTTTCTTTTTTGGTTTATTTGTAATTTAGTTTAGTTTTATTTATTTATTTTCTTTCACTCTTCCTCTTGGTGTTTGGAACTTTTTCATTTTATTAACGTGGCAAAGAGTAATTTACATGAGATGTAGGGGAGTTTCCTATTCCATCTTTCTCATTACTATGTTTTTTTTTTATATTGAGTGAACATCGTGGATGATGCTTATTTTTTGTATGGAGGAAGGGAATGGGTTATCTATAGTTTTGTACACTTGAATTTTTATGAGTTGGAGATTGATTACTTTAGATATCGGACTTAGAATGATTTTAGTGGTTAGTTGAATGTTAATTATTGCATTTCAATGAAATTGATACACGTTACATATTTAATATTGAAAAAATCTTGATTAATTTCTATTTTCTATTTTTATTTCTATCTTTTCTTCTATAACACGTGTTTAGTGATCATTATATGCACTAATAGATAAATAAGGAAATTTGTCTAGATTTTTATGTGAATTGGAATATGGCGCTTATTTAAATAAATGTTTTGTTTTATAAATGCTAAAAATTTGAAAGAATGTTGAATAAATGAGTATAATGTTTTTATTCTATTGGCTTTGCATCCATTTAAAGGTTGAAGTTAAAAATTCATTCTAATAGCCATTTGAAAGAATGATCTAGTTGAGAAATTGGTGGTATTTATGACAAAGTGTTTACGTTTGAATCAAAAGACTAGTTTATATCTTAAACAAGCATTTGAGAGTATCCTTGTTGAGTAACTGGAGGTATTCAAGACAAGGTATTTATCCTCACATCAAAAGACTAGGTGACCTTTAAATCAAAATTTCTAAAGCTCTAAAAAGATCTTAAACTTAATTTCTTAACTTTCTGTAGAGAATCACTTCGATGCTTAGTGTATAAGGAGTTGCTAAAACCAACTATGTGATTGTTTATGAATCAACTTATTGTCATGATTGAGTTTTGTTTTAATGGAATGTCTAAGTAGTTTCTTGAAGACAAGAAATAGTTGAAGTGTAGGGTATTTGATAGAGCCCAAGTTATATATGTCTTTAGTTTGATTTCGCTCTTTTAAAACTTAGGTTTGAGTCTCTTTCATGTACTTTTAAGGCTTAAATTTTTCAGAAATTGAATTCAATATTGCTTTCATTAAATTTCATAAAATGGATTTTTAATAGGTCTTGGATGTTGACTTTGATCATGGAAAGAGTTGGACGATTCGTGGGATTATAAAGTGGAAAAAAGAGGTAGCTTTATAGTGCGCTAATAGCTTAAGTTATATTATGACCTAGGCCATAATATTTAGTAGAAAATAAGAATTGAAGCATCTTCCAAGTTTTTTCTAAGGTCATGACTATGACCTTGACTATGACCTCATACCATAACCAATCACTTCTCCATGACTTTGACCATGGGATGATTAAGCTTAACTGCCTACTTAAGCATAATTTTAGGTTTTCTTAAGGGTTATTAATCCGAGAGTGAGGGTAGCCAACACCCAGAAGAGAAAACACATTCCAAAGCTATTATCACTCAAGACTAAAGCCATCAAAGGGAGGAAATCAAGATGAAATTATTTATTCAAAAATATTAGAGAGGAATTCAATAAAGGTTGAGTGAAGATTAAAGAGTTGAATCATATGATAATAAGTTTTCAATTTTTTTTGTTCTTCTTTATCAATTATTTTATTTATTTTTATAGTTATGATTTGATTTCTTTGGATCTAGATGAGATGGACCCTGGAATTATATGTTTGTAATTTATGTTTTATATTTAATGAAAGACCATATTTTTTTATGTTTATTCATGGTTATCATTATAGTAGAACTAAGAATTTGCTAATTGTTTCATTTTAATATCAAACCTCAAATATTTAAGTTGAGAATCACTTACAAGAATATATCATAGCATGAATAAAGAGGCTTGTATGGATGCTAGGGATAGGCTTATGCAAGAATAAATAAAATTTAATCAACCAAGAGAATAAGAATTATATTTATTAAAGAGATTATATGCAATTATGGGATTTTACATTCTAAGTAATTTAGGTTGAGTGTTGAATTAAGATTAAGCATTAACATATTAAGGTTCTGATGGGATACCTCATTAAGATCATAATCTTAGTCATTATTATTTTGTTAAGTAAATTGCTTAGATTTAGTTTGCAATCTTGTGTTAGTTCTTAAGTTTAGTTTAATTAGAAATTTATTAAGTTATTCACTTATTTGATTTGATTCAATAATAGAAATACGATTAGTACTGGTAGTTTTAATCATTGTGAGAATGATAATGAATTCAATAGTATACTATAGGTATGGTAGGTGCACTTGCTTAAATTTGTGGATTATAAATGTAGATTATTTTAGAGATTTAAAACTTTGTACAACACACCACCTACAAAACAAGGAAATCATTTTAATTCAGGCATCCAAATCATCTTAAGTCCTTAATGGTTAGAAGTAAACCTATCCCAATCTCTCATATTAGCTTGATGTAGGTTAAGAGGTTGTCACCAAACTACTATAAAATCAGTTTGCATCTTTCTTAATTATTTCTTTTATTTTCAAGTTGTTTAAATTTGATTCATTCTGTATAATGTATAGAATTATATAATATTATTTCCACCATATCTTACACTGTTAAGGTTTACATCTTATTTTTCTTATTATTATAACACACTTCTTACTTTGATTAATTGAAATTCTTAGCTTCCATTTAATAATTTAGAAAGCTTTTTTAATTTAGGATTCATTAATATAGAAAAAATTTAAAGAACCTATTTGCTCTCCCTAAGTGCCATATATGGTCTAACAATTGGTATTAAAGTAAGGACCCATATAATATATTTCAAATGAAATAGTGAGGGTAAGGTCATCATGGAACATTTAAATAGTGATGGTATAGATAGAACCCTTATTTTGATGGAAATAATTTGAAGGATTGGAAAATTAGGATGAAGGGCTATTTTTTGATTATAGGCGTAGAATTTTTGGAAATAGTTTCAAATGATCCTTACACACCATTTGAAAACAATAATTTTAATAATGTAAAGACTTTAGTACTCAAGAATGAAGGTGAATGGGATGAAGTAGATGAAAGAATTATTTCTCTGAATTATAAATTTATGCATATCTTGCATTATGCCTTAAGTGGGGAAGAATTGAATAAAGTTTAAAGTTATGAATCCACTAATCAAATATGGAACATTGTAGAGGATATTTATGAAAGCATAAATCAAAATGAAAAAGCAACTTATATATGCTTATTGGGTGATAAGGTAAGAACTAACTAAGTTTCTTGTAATGATGACATACTACTTGTTCTCATTCTCATGATGATGAAGATGAATGTGGTATAGAGTTTAGTAATGAAGAGTCATTATACTTTAACCGTAATGAAACCTTAGGATTGTTAAACGCGTGTAATCTCAAAAAATGAATAACTAGAAATTAGTTTGAATCAAAGAATGTAGATATTAGTGATATGAAAAAAATGATAAAGTAAAATGCATCCTTAAAGAAACAATTATAATTGAGGAATTCAGATAAAAGTGAGCATAATTTATAAGAGGAGAATGATATGCTAAGAAAGTAAATAGAAAGTGTCAAGAACTCATTTTATAATTTCACCAATGGAAGAGAAAAATTTTAATGCATTATATGATCAAAAAACCATCAAAAGATAGAAGTGGTCTAGGATACTCCAATGGTAATATCTCATAAACTAGTAAGACAAAACATTGTAAAGGAAAGAATTTAGAAGAGGAAGAATTACATAGGACATCTATATAAAATAATTGGTTATATTAGACATGGTCATACACAAAAATAGAGGTACATGATTTCTTTTATTTTATATTTTCAAAATGAATTGAACTTAAATGATCCTTAGTGTTAAACTAAAGGAGATCAAGCTTGGGTTTGATGATAACAAAACATGATTGCTTACTAATGATTTAAGTCTATGTTGTGAAAATTAAAGATAGTTGTTTGTCATAATGAATTCAATATAGAAATTTTGAGCTTAGAGGGTATATTACAGGGGAATGGAAGGAAAAGCATCATGCAAGCTCTTAGACCTTAGTTAGGTAGTCTTAAATGTGTTTCTAAGCTTTACTTGCTATGCAATTCATCTAAGGGACTAACATATTGAGCTTTCTAAGAATCATCATTGAAGTCTCTATCTCTAATGACTAGTTTTGAGACTCAAGTTTCAACAATTTTTTAATTCTAAAGAACTATTTTTTATATCCAATGACTCTAATGACTTCCTAGCCCTATAAATAACGTCCCTAAACATTTCTATCAAATCATTATGCTCTCAAATCAATCTTACAAGCAAAGAATCTCTTTAACATCAAATTTGCCATTATTTTGTTGTTCTTGGTTCAATCTCTTCTCTCATCTGTTTAATTTGTCTTTGATGTGCGAATTTGTTGTTATTATTTTTTTAAGTGTTCAAAATTTTGTTTTATCAAATTTTGTATTTTAGGGTGCTTATTCTGTTTGTTTGAAGCTTAAATTTACATTTATATCAAAATTGTCTCTGCTTCTTCTATTCAATATTTAATCATGATTTTAGCTATCTTAATCTATTTCTAAGTGCTCAAATCTATTTTTATTAATTTGGTTTAGTGTTTTATAGCTTCATTGATCAATTTCATGCATTATTAAGTGTTCATATTTATAGATTCAAGCTCATAAATTCATAAACATTGTAACGTACATTTTGCATATTCTATTATTCATTGACATATTTGGGCACTTTAATCTAATTTTGTTGCTTCCAAATTGCTATATGCTAATTTTGTATGTACTAAAGAGTTCCATTGATTACATAAGTGAAGTTTTAGAGGCTTATTTGATTGTTTGGAAGCAATTATATTCATATCTTTCAATACTATCTAGATTTTTTGCATTTCAACTTCTATTTTGAGTTTCTTCACATTTCTACTCTAACTTTGGCATATTAAGTGTGTTTGAGCTTTCAAGTGCATCATTGTTTCATGATTTCAATTATTAAAAGTAAAAAGCCCTTAGTTTAATTGGGCTTTAAGTGAAACACGTCTTTAGGTGCATTTTGTTACTTATAAAGGGATCACTGATTCTTTTAGTTTCTTAATCTTATAAAAGCTACTGTTTTCCATAAAAATATTTGTAAAAAGGTTGTTCTCCACTCTCAAGAAGAAGATTGTGTCTTCTAAGGGTTACTCTTCACTTTAGAAGAGGATTGTACTTGTTTTTTATTAGTTAATGGAATTTTCAACTAGTAGTCAAACCAAAGATGTAGAATACATTTAAAGTGGGCGAATCACTAAAAATTTTGGTTTCTTTCTCTACCCTTTACTCCTTATTTTTTGTTTGTTGTGTGGTTCGGTTATTACTTTCATTATTATTTAATTGGAATCTACATTTGCATATCATATTAAGATGAATATTGGTTCATTGATTGCATTTAGATTAAATTGGTTCAGGTGGCTAATTTAATTAGTTTAGAAAAATTTTATCACTCAATTCATCCCTCCCCTCATGCTTACACTTAATGTTATAGAAGACTAGTTTAATGCAACCATACTTGATCCCTTTGCAATATTTGAGTGATGTTTGATCATTTGAATGATCCATGGATGATATGTTGATCTTAAAAGCCAAAATGAAACATAATTACGAAATTCAAAATCATGTGTAAGTATGCCTTTAGATAAAAAATGTAGAAATTTTAGATGTCTTAAAAAGGGAGTATTGGGACACTTTTGGGAGATAGATGTTGATTTTCATTCATTTTAGCTTTGCATGAACTTGTAATATTTAGATCTTTATCATGATCATTCCTCTTTTCAATGAATTTACATATTTTTTTCAAAAGAGAAATTAATGCTTTTATTGAGGAGGAGCTTTGATGTTTTTAAAAAAGTAGAGGATTTTACAAAATTATTTACTAAAGAAATGGATTTAATAATTTTGATAAAACTTGCATTTTAATTTTTTTTAAGAATTTCTCATTTGTTACCTTTTGTTCTTATGAAAAAGTTCGAAATTTTTATAATGTATTAGATTGTTTGATACTAGTCATCACTTACATCTATGAATATGTGATAATTAATGCATTTTGTAGTGATTAAATTTTGTAAGGTATAATGGTATCATTTGAATTTCAATAGTCTATTAATCACACATGAAATTCTGATTTAAGATAATTCATGGTTAATGATTTGCATTGACATTAGGAATTTTACATGATTATAAGCTTGGAAATTTATACCCTTTCTTACTTTAATAGAAAGGAAGAGTTAATGAATTTGTGCCTTTAAAGTTCAAAATTGCTTTTTGCTATACTATGATTTACTTAGGGGCAATTTGAATTTCTTAAAACTCTATGCATTTTGTAAGATGTGATGATATTGATGGCATTCAAGTTTCTGAAATGAGTTTTGAAGCATTGAAGAAATTTTATTATCTCATTAGATTTAATATTACATTTTCTTTGATAAAATGATTCAAAACTTTGGTAACATTTTGGAGTGTTATATGTTATTGTGTTTTTTAATAATGATTAATGTATCGACTTAGAAGGAATATAGGTGTTTTAAGCTTTGGAAATAGAATTTGAACCTTTAGATATATAGGTGTTGGTTGATTAAGTGTTTCATCAAGTTCCACAAATTATTTAATTTTGACAACCATATTAAATTCTTTCATTATGTCGCTTTCCAAATATGGGAGAGAGAACTAGATTTGATATTATGTCTATACATAAATGTAAGGCATGAATCCAAAGGAAGTAATGATTTTTAATGAACTTAGGGAGAGTTGTAATCAAAATAAGTTTGTAATTAGTTATGTAAATTTTTATTTAGTTAAAATTTGAATGTTTTTTAACTTTTATAATTTGCTAAATTGATAATAATTAATAAAATTAGGGGAATTAATCAAATTAGAAAACTTGATATAATAATGGAGGTTGAGATATTAAAGCATGATTGAATTTTTCATTGTAGTGATAGATTTTTTTAAAATATTGTCATTTGATATTGATATTATATGAAGATAGAGTCCTTCGATATTTAACTTGGTTTTGTGATGATTTTTGAATAAGTTTGATAAGTTTGAATATGGAATTGGCATATTGAATTTGTAATATGGTTGCTTTCTTGGTTTTGGTTTTATATGAAGGAGTAGTGTCGCTTTTAGAAATCACCGATTGTTATTGACCTGTATTGCGATAAAATTGACAATTTTCAAGATATTATGGCTTTTAAATTTGATTTTTAAATATGAGGTGATAAGTTTGGGTTTTCTATCTGATAATTAACATTAAGATTTGAGGATATTATTGGTTTTTGATATTTGATATGAAGCTTTAGTATAAAGCTTTAAGTTATAATTGGTACTACGATTTGGTATAGAACTTTTTGGATATTTGAGTTATGATGTTGCGATATAAAGTGGGAGTGTCCATTTTGAATTTCTTAAGTGATAATAGATAAATTTGATATTTGTCTTAACTTTAAGAGTTTTTCAATATATGATGATGTCTTTATGTTTTCATGTCATTTTGGATTAAGTTTGATTGATGTTTTCTAGTTTTAACTACATTACAAGTATACAGATTGCAACTTATAGTATAATTGATATCGATCCCATGAGGATTGAATCTAGACACCTAACGACTTGAATTCACTTTGTTTAA
>JAOXYD010028427.1:0-14261 GCA_028565735.1 Pinacopodium congolense | reverse complement strand
ATAAATGGGGTTTATAAATGAGTTAACTGGGAGAGAGATGGAGCGTGATATTTTTATATTTATTTAAATTTGATAAATTTTGTTTTAATAAACATTTAATATATTTGGGCTTTAGTGATAAATAAAGGACTAGTAGTTTGGACTTGGTGCTTAACTTTTGCTTTTGCGGATACCAAGTAAATGGTAACTGATATGCTTACATGAATGCTTGAATGATATATGTATATTATAAATATTGTGTGTTACTAGAATATTGTGATGATTTGGTATGAAAGTGATAAATTGGAGTGTAATTACATATATGTTTGAGCACTATATATGTGTGTGTATATATATAGTTATTATAAATTCTAGGTACTATATAAATATCATGATGGTTGGTTGTGAATAAATAGTAATTGGTATGTACTTTTAGGTATGCTTATATGATATGTATATATATGATAGTATTGAGAGATCAATTCAATACTATAATGGGTTGGTATAATTTAAGAAATTATTGTGAGTGATCATGTGATGTGCCTAAGTTAAGTGTGGATATAGTGATTATGTTATGTGTGTGTGCGTGTGCGCACACATATTGTAAAAAGTGTGAGAATTTGAAATTAGAAGTACATGTTGATATGGATGAATATGGTGATGTGTGACAGTTATATGAAGTGATGTATATTTATAATGATTTCTAGTATAATTGGAAAATAAAGAATTAAAGAGATTGTGGCTTATTTAGGAAGAGCTATATTTAATAGTAAAGATTATGTTCATGATATGATTATGACATGTGAGATTGTGATTTATTATTGGGAACATGTTTATAAGAAAAGGTAGTGGATAATATTCTATGTTATTATTGTTAGGCACTGAGATGGTACCAGAGTGGTTGTAGAGAGTTTAGGCATTGTTTATTATCATAATATATATGTTAAACTAAGGGAGATCCCACCTAAACTTTAATGATGACAAAATAATACTATAATAATTTTATTGTTTTTTTTTATATATTCAAAATATGGGTTTAAGTAAAAGGCATTGAGAGACACAATTTGGAGTTCAAGTTGGAGTATTAAAGCAAATGTGATAATACATGAAGATCAAGATGATAAGTGAAAGATCAACTACTAAGATCATAAAATTGAACAGGTTTTCTTTTGTATTTTTTATTGTAAGTTTTACCTTAATCTTTCCAGAGTGTTAATGGGCTCAAGTCATGCATGTTGCATCTATAATTAATATTTATACTTATAAGATTTATAATAAAGAGAAATTCTATAGGAAATATTTTTAATGATTATGTTAATTCCTAAAAATTTTGAGCATTAGTTTAACGTGAGTTTTAAGAAGTGTGTGAAAAAGTGGTTGAACATATTAGGATGTGATTTGAGGTTAGATTGTGTAAATGTGTTAGATTGTACAATTGTGTTAAGTTTTTTAAAAAAAGTTTTTTAAAATTCAGAATTTGTTTTATGGTAATTTGAATATGTTAAAATATAATAAAGTATGTTAAAAACTAGTCTAGTATAAGACTAATCAATTATTAATGGTAGACCAATTCAACCAATGTTTTGTTTTTTGCGAGATTGGTTGACCAGTGTGTTATTTTTTCTATGACTGGATGACTAGTAGTGTGCAATGGTTGACCATTCACTAGTTGACCAATGATTCGAGAAATGTGACACTAACCACTAGTTTCAACAATAAGAAATGAATTTAATGGTTTTTAATGAATCTTAATAGTTATAAATGGCAAGTAAGTCAAAATTTACCTATAAATAAGAGTGTTTTGATGTGTATTATGCATCGAACTATTTATAAAATGAAAGAGAGGTGAATTGAAGTATTATGAGTGTTTTTTAGTTTGTTTTGGTAATTTCTAGGTGCTGCTCATTGCATTCATCACTTGGTATATTTCTAAGCCCCTTAAAACACTTTAAGTCAATTAAGAGAGATATTTTGTGAAGTTTATTTTGGGGTGGTGCACTTCATAATGGGTTATCTTAAGCATATTGAAAAAGAGAGGAATATTGTAACGGTTTACTCTAGAGTCCATCTTCACCTATTGCAGAAGAGAAATGACACTAAAATTTCCAACAAGGTGTTGAAGAGTGGATGTAAGTATGGATTGTGCACATGACCATTATAAATCGGTTTGTACCTCTCTTTTCCTATCTCTTTTTTTTTTCAAGAGTATATTATTTCAATCATACTATTATATTGTTTAACTTCTGTATTATATAATTCTTAAGAGGAAAAGTTTTAATTAGGTATAAAAGATTTAGAACCATTTAAAATCGCCTAATTTACCCCTCCTTTAGGTGAAAATTAGGAGCCAATAATTAGTATTAAAATTAGAACTTATATAAGTATATTTCTAACAAAATAGTGAGTATAAAATTATAAAATAGCACGTTTTAATAGTGAAAACATAGATAAACCCCTTTATTTTGATAGTGAAAATTATAGGCTTTGAATGAAGCACTATCTTTTATATATGGAAGTTAATTTTTAGGAAACTATAGAGAATGAGCCTCATACTCTAATAAAACAATGGCTGCAAATAATTTAGAGATGATAGCACCAAAGAATGAAAGTGAGTGGCATAAAAGGGATGAAAGATTTATTACTCTGAATTGTAAAATTGTATATATATTGTATTTTGTGTATTAAGTAAAGACAAGCTTAATATAGTTTCTAGTTGTGAATTTGCTTATGAGATTTGGCATATATCGAAGATTACTTATGAAAACACCAATCAAAATGAAGAATAAGAGAGTGCATATTCAAGGAAGAAGTGACTCACATATGCTTCATAGATGATGAGGTGCGATATAATTTAAACTTTTTGTGAAAAAAGATGAGGTGCCTATATGATAAAATTCAAACAATGATGGTGATGATTATATTGATGAGTTAACTTATGATGAATTAATTAAATTTTTAGAAGTAATGATTAAGGAAAAGAAAAATATGTCTTCAAAGTATAAAGAAACATTAAAAATATAAGATCCATACATATTAAAGAATGAAAAATTAAAAAGTAAAACAAATATTATCATAAAATTAAAGAATGTGGATGATAGTGATGTATAAAAGTTAAGAAATAAAAATGATTTTTTGAAAAAGGAATTAGAAAGTGTTAGAAACTCCTTGTCTAAATTCACTAAGGTGAAGAATAATTAAAATGTATGCTAAGTACATAAAAAGCATCAAACAATAGATGTGGTCTAGGATTTACTCATAAGAATGTGCCATCCACTAGTAAGATTACTTCTATTAATGGAACGAATCTAGAAGATGAGCATATGCCTAGGCCATTTTTGTGAAAATAATGCATCATTTTCTAGATCCCAATATAAAAAAACATATCATAAATTCACGTATGGCATTAAATCAAACCCTTAGAGGGAAATGCATTTTAATGAGAATAGATATAATGCTTATATGTAACCTCCTTCACTTAGGCCCTAATTTAGACAGAATCATAAGATTGATTCTCACACACCATCTGTGCAATAGAATTCAATATCATGCACCTATGACTCACCATTATATAAGACCTAGAAATACATCATATCAACTTAGACAGAATACCTATGTTAGGTCATAATACTATATACTTAGGCCTTATTACCAAATAAGGAGTTATAATGACTCAAAATCTATATATGTATATAGACATACGTATAGGAGTTATACATTCTTATTTTGCAATTATTATAGATGTTATGGACAAGTAGAAAAAATTTATTATGATAAGTAAGTGTAATGATATGATAGGAGTATGGAATGGTAGGAAGGTTAATAACTTCTAAGGACCTAAATTAGTACAAGTATTTAAAAAAAATTAAATTCTATTTTGTAAATCAATGGACTGCAAAGATATCTCCAAAATTAAAAGGATTATCACTAAAACTCATTGTTAAATTAAGTAAGTGAAGAAATGAAATGATAATTGGTGATACGCAAAAGGGAGATATATATTTGTTTTATGCTACCTTAAATCTTTTTGATATATAAAGTGATTTTTTATGAAACATGATGATTTGGAAGATGAAATTGAGTGCCATTTGATTATTTGAATGATTTAAATATTTTGAGTAACGAATGATGGAGTCTTATTTGATTTAAGCACAGTCTTAGAGATGTTCAAAGACTAAAGGTATATGATGCATAGATAAAGGGGGAGAGAATAATATTATTAAAAATTATATGTACATTAATCTTATATGAATAAGTTTAGCATGATTAGGGGAAAATTAGAAATCATATCAAATCATGAATACACTTTTTGGAGAGAGACCTTAGAGCTTTTAAATATTTATATATGGAGAGCACGTAAAGGTATTGATTATTATGGATGCCTTATGCTAGTTTGATACTAAATATCATAAAATTTAGAAAGTTTTGTTTGCATGTATATAAGAAAAATAGTTACTTAAAAAATGTTGATGATATAAGAACAATGTGATGATTTCCATGATGCATTTTATAGTGTTGATTTCTTCTTATTAAAATTTATAGTTTATGATGGTACTTTGATGTCGGATGTTAGATGTAATTTGAATTTCAATGGTTCTTTTTAAAGATTTGCATATGACAATTAAATTTTGATGATTCATTTTAGTTACTTATATGTTTGCACATTTATAATATGTTGATCCTATATATCACCTATAAGGGGGAGGGGGTTAATTAGGTTCTTAAAAATTCTTTTCAATATTATATCCTAAATCTTTTTATCAATTTCAATTAAATACGAAAATTAAGTAATAATTTAATTGTACAAATTTAATAACAACAATAAATTGAACAATTAAATTAAATTCTTCCCATCAGATCATCAAACATACCCATCCACCATATAAACATACAATATTCATCATACATATAAGCCGGCCATGTAATATGAGCAATTCGTTTAATGAGTACAATAATGTAATATGAAATGGGATAACATGTTCTTAACATTCATAGTTGTGTCTTGTTTAAAAATAGTTGCACATATATAATAACAAGTTGGAAATGTATAGCAATATAAAACTTTGGTTTGTTTTGGTGCTTTAATTTACCAATTTCACATATCGTCCCCTTAAGCTTGTATGCAACATAATCTTGTTTGTTAAGATTGTAAACTTTAATAGAAGTATATGCCATTAGAATGCAACCTAAATCTATTATTACTTTACCATATAATTTTCCATTTAATTATATTGCATAACCTTTTATTGCTAATAACTCATAATTTAATTTTCTATCAACTACAAATAGCAACAGTTTTGATACTATTACTTGAGCTACAACATATTATTTTCAAGAACAAACTTAATCCATTCTCTTAAACTGGTCATGCAGACATTGCCATTCGATAACTATAATTGCCTAGTTACTTTTAATAGAGATCCCAACTACCTTGAACCAATCTTTGAAATGTAAATTATTGATAGAATAAGAAATCGATAATTAAACATAACTAAATTAAATTGTGTTACATTTGTTATAGGATTATGGATATGGATTCATTTGCACTATCTAAAATAAGTGGTGAGCATATGCAAGTACGCTATCACTATGGCTTAAAGGCCAAGTTAACCACATCTAAGACTAAAAGAAATCCTAGAAGGAGATTCTTTATAGGCTCTAGATTTAAAATATGTTAAATGATGTAATGGACATTGTATTTGTACTGATACGTTATGCATTGCTTTTTAATGGTAGCAGTGTAATTATTGCAACTTATTCGAGTGGTACGACGATGAATTCACTCCTAGAAGCATATATGTTATCAACAAACTTAGGGAAGAGAAGGAGATAATTTTTTACAAAGAGAAAAGGGGGAATGATAGAAAAAATATGTAGATATAGAGTTTAATGATGCTAACTTAGGTTATATCTAGAATTTGTATTATAATACTGAAGTATAAGTATTGGGGTTGATTTGAATATATATGTATCATGTTTCATGTATTTTATGTAGAAGATATTGATGTCATATTGATAAGTTTTATGAACTCGACTTGACTATATTAATGAAAATGAAACTTGCAATATATTTAGTGCACATCAGTTGGATGTCATAAATGAAACCCTTAAACATAGCATAGCATTTTCCATAAGTGTGATTGTATAGGAAGCATGTTAATGACATCTTGACAAAAACAAAACATGTCATTTTTGGGACAAATCTAACAAAAAATAAAAGATATTATGTACCATTAAACATAACATAACATTTTTCATATGGGTCATTGTATATGAAACATGTTGGTGACATCTTGACAAAAAAGACATGTCATTTTTAGAAAAATCTAACAAGAAAATAGAAGATATCATATATAACTAGAAAAATACCTACAAAATACATTAAGCTCCAATATTATCTTCTTTTATGATTAATTCATCACAACACTTCCTTGGGATGAGACATGCACCTAAGCCTGTATGAGCATTTAAAATAAAATGTTATCATTAAGAATATGTACAAAATAATGTATTTATATTAGTTTATTATAAAGATAAAATTGTTAACATTGATACCTACTGAGAGCTATAACCTTCATAAGCTCTAGATGATACCACTTTTCATTTCCTTGAATTGTGGTAGATTGTTTTGCATTTTTTGCATGTGATCTGACCACTAACTCATATTGAGACAACTTTTTTGCACCTCACCGATTTCGTTCAATCTTATTTTCTTTGGATGTCCAGCTCCTTTCTTAAACTTATGAGGTTTGATGGAATAGTCATGCTCTTCACCTAGTTTAAGTCAGAAATCTTCACTTAGAACTAGATTAATATACCTCTAGTAATAGCATATGTAAAAATCCATGCTATAATAGTTATGCACATATTACTTCGGATCACCTTTTTCCAAAATTATTGCTGAGATTGCATGATTACAAGGGATTCCAATTAAGTCTCACTTGCCACAAGTACAATTCTTCATCTAAAGGTTGACAACATGATGGTCATGATTATAATACTGAATCTCCAATTTCCCATCTTCTGTAAAATGAGCCAAATAGTTAGTTGCTTCTTTTTCTTCTTTTCCAGCTTTGATGAGATATTAGGACAAATATTACCATTGTAGGTTGCCATTCCTTGCTTCATTTTATAGAACTGCTTCATTATTGTTTTTCTTATCACCTCTAAATAAGTTAAGATTGGCTTGTCTCTAACATTTTGAGGAAGACATTAAAGACCTCTACAGTATTGTTTGATAGAATATCACATTTTGACTTCCTATCAAAAGCATGCCTATACCATCTGCTCTTAGGAATCTTATTCAACTACTCGCATGCCTCTTTATAGATATCCTACAACCTTCTCGTCTCTTTTTCAAAGCCTCCATGAGTACAATTTGAAGCAATACACTACATATGTTCCTTAATCATAGTGGAAACTTTAAATTGGCATTGCAAGTTTGACCAAAGATGTCTAAAAGAAAATTTATAGTCGAATTGGCTAAGCTTATGCTTAAACAATTCTTCCAATCCTTGCATAATGGGAAAAAAATGACATTAGCATAAGAAACATAACTAATATATTAAGTTTTGTGTACCTTTTGCCTATCACTCATAAATACCCATTAGTGATCAGAGCCTATCTTCTCTTATAGACAATGAAGAAACCAATGCCAGTTTTGTTTATTCTCCACTCTGATTACATCTCATACCAATGGATAAATGTTACCATTTAGATCCCTTCCAACAGTTATTAATAGTTATCCTCTATAACTTGTTTTCAAATGACAACTGTCAATACAGATGGTTGGTCTACAACCGTTTGAAAATTCAATTTTTACCTGCTTCAAAAAACATATTATGAATCAAACACACCTTCTGGTACTCTAATAGAAAGTGAACTCCCCCTGTTACTTTCTATAATATCCAATAAATATCTTCTTAACTTTTCATACTATGCACCCTCATCACTTTGTAATAAGTAAAATGCATATTTCTTAGCTCTGCATGCCTTTATGTATGATATCTTTTGCTGATGATCTCTCAAAAGTACAACCTTCGGTCCTTTAAGGCTCCAACTAAGGATGTCTCTAAAATGAATCAAGTACCTCTTTGCAATCCATTTAGAGTCAATTTTCTTGTTGTCATGTGTTCTACCACAATGATGTTTATCTTGAAACACTTTAATCTAAACTGCCATCTCATCTTGTGTTTTACTTATATGTATTCTGATCCACATCTCTTCTTACACTCAACTGTAACTCTAGGCCTTTCATTTTTAATATATATATAATCAAACCCCATCTAGATACTCAACTCTTTTAATGCCTTCCTAAAGTCATCAGTAGAATCAAATACCATACCTTGCTTCAAACTAATCTCATCTCCCATTAAATTTGCTGAATTGAAATAGGGAAACTTTGGCCTCTTGTCTCCTTCATCTGAACTCCCATCAAATACTATCAAAAACATCATCATCTACTTCATCTCACTATCTTTCAAATCAACATTTTTTGATCTTGGTAACCAATCACTCATATAATGCAAACCTATATCTAGCCCACCCCTAAAATATTTCTACCCCAACCTCATCATCAGAATGCTCCAAGTCACTGTATTATGATGATTCCTCTATATTATAGTCAAAATTAGACTTAATATCTGAATCATGATTAAGCCCTTTCTCAGCCACAGGAATAATGGCAAGATTAGTTGAATTCATTGCAGTAGATAACCTAGGGTACTTTTAACCATTCAAAAAAACTTCAAATATCTTCAACTTTCTATCTTCTATCAAATTTATCAACGTTCTCACTTCATTGTCTATTTGAAGTGTCCTTAATCCATTTTCAAAGGATTTATGTATAAATTCCCAAACTTCTCTATATCCTAGCCTCTTGACGTTGAGTATAAATTCAACCAATATGATTTCATCAACCTTTATTCCAAAGTAATCCTTTTCTCCACTTTCGTACTATATAAATGGTATGAATATGTATTTTCCACCATAATGACATTCAAACTTGATTATAGAATCAGAACTGCTAGTCATTGAACCCCCTGCAATTCAATATAAAACAACACTATAAGAATCATATTAATGTAATGCAAATGATATTAATGTAATGCAAAATACATTTTCTATTAAATAACGTGAAGCATAATAATTTGTATCATATGTACATAATCATATTAATGTAATAACAATGATATGAATGTAATGAAAAATACATCTGCTGTTAAATAATGTGAAGCATAATAATTTGTATCATATGTACATAATCATATTAATGTAATGCCAAGGATATGAATGTAACATAAAATACATTGTTATTAAATAACATGAAACATAATAATTTGTATCATATGTACGGAATCATATGAATATAATACAAATGAGGTTTGACAATATGAAAGTCATTACATGTACATATTCTAACATCACTGTTGCTATTATGATGTTGTAGTAAAGAAATACTATATGAAAAAACTTTATAAAATACGTATACATTTTAAATCCTATATGAAAAAATGTTGGAGTAGAGTAAAGACATTACTATTATCATTTAGAGGCAATGAGCGGTAAATTCAGTCAAGCATATTATTTAACTTAAGTTTATATGATTTTTTACTGGTCACATTAAAAAATCTATAAATCTTTTTAGTAATGGAGGTTTATTTTTTGGGGACAATCAAATATATGATATATGCTTTTATTTATTTTTACTAGTCTCCTAAATTCATATTAAAAAATGTATATATGCGTTTTAGCAATGGAGATTTATTTTCTCAGGATATTCAAATAACAAAACAAAAGTATCAACTAATTTTAAGATATCAAAATCTTATAGCTTGTTTGGTATTCATACCGTTTCTCGTTTTCGTTTCTTGTTTTTTAAAATACAGAAACTAATAAAAATAGCACAGAAATAAAAAAAGACAATATATTAATATAGCACAAAAACAAAAAAAAAATAACACAGAAACCAATAAAACTATCACAGAAACCAATACACATAAAAATAAAAACAAAAAACAGAAACGAGAAGTGATACCAAACGTGCTCTTACCTTTTTTGCCTGCCTTTTTCTCCCTTCTTTCCTCTCCTTTCCCTCTTTTTTCCTCCCCTTCCCCCTCTTCCTGCTGTCTTTTGTGTTGTTTAAATGAACAGTAGCATTGTCTATTGCAACTCCTATAGTAGACCATGTTAAAAAATAAAAAGGGCCCAAGTTTCGTTTTGGGCCTTTTTAAAAACATCCATGTGCAAAATGATGTTGTTTTGCACAGGGATTAAAATGACCTAACAACGTTATTTTAGATCTGAAAACAAAGTCTCCTCCTCTTGTCATGTCAGTGCTTAATCACCATCCAAACCACTTGCCATGTAATCAGTCACATTACCAACATTGCCTTGTCAGCATCCCCATCATATGTAACATCATAAAAAATTTGTGGGCCCCACAAAACTAACTGCATGGGTTCTTTTAAAATGAAAACCAAATTACATGGGGTTCATGTGTTATTTTTAAATTACAGGGGGTAAATGAAAAATGGAAAAAATTCTGGGGGATCCTATGTAATTTACTCTTTTTTAAAATCAATTTCATCATCACCAGTAACATCATCACTTTACATCATCAACTTTTTTGTTTTCTCTTCTCTTCTCTTCTTTCTTAAGTTATTGTTCCATTGAGTTTCTATCATTTTTGGTATCAAGGTCAATTCTTTTGATCTTTGGGAAATGCCATCGACAGGAATGAAATCTCGAACAGAAAGTATGAAAGAGACATTATCAGTCATTGAAACCCTCCTCTCCCATTTGGATTCAAATGTATCTTCTCTAAATTAGAAACTAGCCAAAAGCTCTACCTTGATAAGGAAGAGCATAATTGAGTCAAAAAGGTTATGTTAAGTCCAATTAAGAGTCTGGGATGAGAGGAGACTCATTTAACGAAAGAGACAAACACCCACACCTCCAAAATGCCATACTTATCATGATAGGAAGTTAGAGATGCCAACCTATGATAGTGAAGAGAATCCAACATAGACACCCTTCAGACATATAATAGGAGTTGAGATACGAATAAAAAGGAAAAAAGGCCTATGCTTTAAATGTTATGAAAATTTTCATATTGGGCATCGATGTAAGGGATAGGAATTTAATGTGTTGGTTGTCTTGGATGATGAAAGAGAAGGGGATACATTTAAGGAAGATAAGGCAAAGGTTTCCGAAGCTTTACTCCAAATTAAGGTAGTACAACTTTTTCTAAACTCTCCTTTCCTATTTATCTAGCTTCTCCTCATTCAATGAAGTTCAAAGGGGAAATTAAGGGACAAGAGATTGTAATCTTGATTTATTGCGGTATTGGAGAAGAATTGGTAGAAAAATTCTAGATTTTGATTGTTAAAACGGTTGGACATAAAAAATTTTGTTTTTAAAAAGGGCATTTGTCGAGAGATAATGCTAAAAATGCAAGAGGTAATTGTTGTTGAAGATTTCTTTTCTTTTGATATCAGCAACTTTGATATGATTCTCGAATTGAAATGGTTGTTTGCAATGCATCATACAGATTTGATTGTCATACACTAACATTAAGGATCCTTATGAATGGCAAAATCGTGACATTGCAAGTAAACTTGAGCCTGAGCAAGTTAGTGGTTTCGTTTAAAACCATGGCGAAGACAAATCAAATAGGAGGGACAAGGGGTATTAGTGGAGCTTGGCTATATGACATTTTAGGAGAGCAAACCAGAAAATCAAATTCCAACTAAGGCACAAGGTGTGATTAATGAGTTTGGAGAAGTCTTCAACTTGCCTAATGAATTGGCGCAATGGAGGTATACAAGCCATGGGATTAATCTAAAGCCTAGCACTACTCTAATTAATATATTGCCTTACCATTATCCATACGCCCATAAGACAAGATCGAGAAATTGGTTTGGGAAATGTTAGAGGCAAGAATGATTTAGTCGAGTGTGAGCCTATTTTCAAGTCCAATGTTCTTAGTCAAGAACGAGGATGGAAGTTGGAGGTTTTGCATTGATTATTAGGCATTAAACAAAGTAACATTACTCGACCGATTTTTTATCTTGATGATTGATAAGTCATTTAATGAATTGAAGGGAGCTTAACTGTTCTCAAAATTTATCACTAGGTGAGTGAAGACTGAAGATGTGCCTAAAACAACTTTTCAAACCTATGGGGGTTTACCCAAGTCTATTGGAGTCAATGCTATTATAGTGGGGGACTAATTTAATAAGTATAGGGACTTCTTTGCTCGAAAGCATACCTTACACCTCCTATTATAATTGAAATTTTTGTATAGAATGTTGTTAAACTATACGGGTTCCCAAGGTTTATCATATTTGAATGGGACAAAATTTTTATAAGCCATTTTAATGTTGACATTTTTGTTGTCTTGTTTATTATTATGTTTCTAGAATGACGAGATGTCAAGATTCTTACGATTTTGTCATATGGGATCGCTCGATAGAGCACAAAGTATGGCGAATCAGGCTTCCTAAAGGGCATCAAGTGCAACGAAATGAGCAGATATATTAGAAGTAAGGGAGAGAAGGTGTAAGGAGGAAATGAGTTTGGTTTTGAGTATTGGGAGAGAAGCACCTCTTAAAAGTTGCCATTATTTACTTTTTTTACCTAGTTCATCGTCATCAATAACAACAGTACCTTTCATTATCAAATTTTTCTGTTTTTCTCTTATTTTCTCCTCTTCTTTCCTAAGTTACTATTCCATTGAATTTCTATCAGCTTCAACATATAAAACTACTTATTTAAGAGCATCATACAGTCAAAATACATAGCCAGTATTAAGTACATAGAATTGAAAAAACAAATATCAACCAAATACTTATTCCAATACTCTCTCATGCACAAACAAGTGATATAAATCTGCCAAGTAAAAGAGGAAACACACCTGGCCATCAAAAAGAAACCTGGCCACATCTATTTACTATAGTGAATTTTTAGGAAGCAATTCTAGCTTGTTCACACCAATTTTTGTTGAAGCAATACCAATTCCTATAATCACAACACCTCATTTTCTTGCTAAAGATACCATATAATGCGATAAGCAGGCACAAAACATCCTTGCCTCAGAGAGAGAGAGAGAGAGAGAGAGAGAGAGTCTGAGAGAGAGTCTGAGAGCCCAAGAGAGCACAAAATTCAAAGATTTGGAACGAGTTTCAAGGACCTAGTTGCCAAGTTTGATTGAATTTTGACTTGGAGAGTTCCTTAGCACGTAGTGTAGTTGCCAAACGCGAGGTCGTTCTAAACCCAAAAGATGACGGTAAATGAAGGAAAGCCAAATGTTCCTTTCTTTTAATCCGGACTGTACAACTAAAAGTGAAGTAGTTTAACTTTGGGAATGGTTAGTTGAATTGTGAGTTGTAATTTTTTATTGTAATTGTTATATTTTTATATTGATTGTTGTGTTTTTTTAAAAAATTTATGTACTGTATTAGTATTTTTTTAATTTTTGTATTTAAAAAAATAGGAAATTAAAACAAAAAATTAAAACCAAAGTTGACCTTTGCTTTATGTTTCTTGTAATATTAAACACCAGATTTTTTGGAAGACTAAACAAATCTTGATATAAGCTTCTAAAATTTACAAACATAGAATGGAAAGGATACATTATCATAGCATGATCATTTGTCGGGAGGCTTGTAAAAGAAATTTAGAACGTTAGAACCGCGAACACTTAATTTTCAGTGTAAACTGTTGAAACAATAATTGAGAAAGGCTTAGAGTTTACACTTATGATAAGGCTGCAGAAGAAAATTATGTACACGAGAGATTAATCAAAAGAGCTCATAGTGGGAATCTTACAACGTTATTGGTTAGCTGGTTATGGTTAAAAGGTTCAAGGCCTGAGACATTTGGAAAGGTAATTCCTGCAAAAACATGATTTCACTATTTCAGTTTCTTTTGGTTCTATCATTGAATCCAGCATTCATCATTCCAGACTTTTGTTTTCATTTCACATTTCAGAGGAAGGTCAGTAATGTCCCAGTTGCAGTTCATCGTGATTTCATTATTATCAGAAGGCAACTTAATGGACCATGACATTCAGGATCAATAAGAGAAATCATCCAGCTCCTAGTTCAAGGTCTTTCATCCACAATAACAAGCCAAAATAGAAAAATTGAGAAAAACATTAACTCGCATTTCCAACAACTTCAATTGTGCAGAAAGGGTCAACAGAACATACGCAAATAGAAAACTAAGGGAAGTAGACCGGCCAGTTGTAGTAATACGAGTCCCTATGGTCCCTGTCCATGTAC
>JAOXYD010028406.1:0-14261 GCA_028565735.1 Pinacopodium congolense | reverse complement strand
TGCTTCACATCTAGTTGAGTATTTAGGAAAGGTTTTGTAGATTGAGAGATTACAAGACTAATTCTATCTTACTTCAATTAGGGACAATTAGTTGCACCTTGAGAGAAGGTAATAAAATTTTAGGAAATCTTGGGTCAAATACAATTAAATCGATAAGATAAAGGAGGATGAATAAGGATAAAACAATCCCTAAGTCTCCACTATTGAGTATCTTCTTTTTTTTACTTTCTTTTACGATTATTTACATTTAAATTTCATTAGCTTAAGTTTAATTTTCAGTTCTACAATCTTATTTTACCTTAAACAAAGTGAATTTCAAATCGTTAGGTGTCTAGATTCAATGCTTATGGGATCGATATAAATTATACTATAAGTTACGTCCTTTATACTTGCAGTATAGTTAAAACTAACAAATAAGTTTTTGGCACCATTGTTAGGGATTGCAATTTTGGCATCTTATTCAATTTAGATTCTTTTGATTTAAGGATTTCTTTTTGATATTTTTATTGTTTGATTGCAGTGTATGAACACAAGGAGCACGAGATAGTCCAACGAGCTTAGTAATGCAAGGATTCAAGGAACAAAATGGGATGATTTTGTTTGACACGGTGACAGCTTTTCAAGCACAACTTTCAGCCCTTAGCAAGTAATTAAGCAACTTACAAGGTATATCTTCCTCTTTTATTATAACGATGTAGATTTAATGTGAATTATATGGGTAGGACAACCATGACACAACTGATTATTTTTTGATGGAGTCATGGGGATTTGAACAAGTAAACTACACGGGGCACAATCAAGAGGTAACAACACTTATTCCAATGTTTATACTTTGGGGTGGAAAAACCACCAAAATTTTTTGTAGAATCCTAACTATGCAGGTGGTCATGTGCATGCATAAGGACCTCTCGAATTTCAACAAGACTGCTTTGGGTCATTCGAAAGCAAGTTAGACAAGATTATGGATGTTATGGACACCAAATTTGCAAGTAAGGAAGAAAAGCTTAACCAAATTTTGCAACACCACGCTACATCCATCCACAACTTGGAGGTATGGGTAGGTCAACTTACTCATGCTTTGTCCTTTAGAAAAGCAGGTAGCCTACCCAATACCACCGAAGCAAATCCAATGGAGCAGTTAAAGGCTATCATAGTTATCATAGGAAAGGAAGAAAATGATATAATGGACAAGGTTGAAAGCTCAGGTGCGCCAAGAGAAAGGGAAGAAAGAGGAAGAGCCGCATAGTGCTAACTTAGAGAACGAGCTATGACCAAGCAAGCTGAAGCTTGAAAGTGTTGAGCAGGAAGATGAGCCTCTACATTTATCACCTACAATACTATAGAGACCATCTTGGGAGAAAGGCGATGTTCAAAAATGAGAGTGGACATTAGAGTTCAATGATGAAGTAGTTTGATTCCACTCCCCCGAAGCATTGGAGCATCATGCTAATTGGGAGCCTACTTCGAGAGAAGTTGTTCCAGACTCCTCATGGAGTTTGAGTATGCTTCTTGTGGAACTCAAACATCCATTTGACAATGGATAATGTTGATATGCCAAGGGTCAAGCTAATGACCTTAAATTAGTTTTTTCTTCTTTTCTCAGTGATAATTTAATTTTCGATTTACGTGTTTAGTTGATGTTTTGACTTTATTTTCATAAAAATTTTATATTTAAAAAAATTAAAATTAAAAAAATTTTGTTTAAAATTCAAAAAAGTTGTTTTAAAAATTAAAGAAAAAATCAAAAAAATTGAAAAAGAAAATTATTTTAAAAATTAAAAAAAAACAAAGTGGAGGAGGGGAGTGCAACGACTTTAAGTTGTTGTAGCAACTTTTGTTTTTTTTAACATTTTCATTTTTAAAATTTTTTTCTTTATTATTATTATTATATTTTAATATTTTTTCTTTTTCCTAAATTTAATTTAATTATATATATGTTTTTTCTTTGTTTTATTATTTAATTCTTTTTTATTTTTATAATTTTGTACTTTAATTCTTTTTTGTTTTAGTTTAATATTATTTTTTGTTTTTATTTACTTTTTTGTTTTTATTTATTTATTTATTTTATTTTCTGCCATCACTTTAAAACTTACCCTTTTTTTTCTTTTCCTTATTTTGTAGGTTTTGAAGATAATAACCCACTGGAATCCTTATAAGTTTTCTTGCCCTCTACTTATTTATCGTTTATTTCATTTGTATATTTATCTTATGTTATTTGCCATGTTGGTTGTTTTGTTTTGTTACTAAATGTCTCCGTATTCGTTGTCTTTGTTGCTTTCTTCACACATTGAGGACAATGTGTCCCTCAAGTATTGGAAGGTAGTCATTGCATTTTTGTTTTCATTTTGCATAACATATAAGATGCATGTTAGATTGTTAGTATTAGGCATGTCAATTTCTTTGCACTTGAGTCATTATTATGTGTGTTACACCATGAAATTCTTTCATAGTAGTTGGAATGAGATTGAGTGTATGCCTGAAGTTGAATTAGCTGGCTTGAGTGGAAGGTGAACCATGCTGATTGATTGAAGTAGTTGGATGCATAAACTTGGTCAAAATTTGATACTAGAGTGATTAGGAAATGTGTGAAATTATCATGGATTTTCATATATAAACCTATGTGAGACACTGAGCTTATATGACTACATTTCAGTCATTTATTTTTACCTTAGGATGATTACCTTCAGAACTTGCTCTGAACTGGTTTGAAACTACTAGATGCATGTTATATAGAAAGGATTAAGGCCTTCTTTATTTTTAAACCCTTGACTTAAACGTCCCACCTAATTTATTATCCCTTGTAACCCCTTTTGAGCATGTAACCTTACTGTTTCTTGAATTAAACACCTTACATCAAAAACCTAAAATCCCCATTAGCCTACGTCATCACAAGTTTAAGAAAGTACTAAGTCTGCATTAGTTTGGGATTTTAGCTGAATTTTGCTTCTGAGATGAGTTAAGCAATACTTCTACTCTTATAGCATATTACATTTAGCTACTGTTTTGTTCATTGTTTTCATATTATTTTACAAAAATAAAAAACAAGAACAAAATCAAATGAAAAAGAAAAAGGAGAAAAGGAGAAAAGGAGAAAAAGAAAGAAAAGAATCAAAGTTAGTAGCAACAATAAATGTTGAGTAGTTAGTTATTTACATGTATCTCTCATAAATATATTTTATTATCCCCTTATACACTTAGTGTTTTATGAATGCTTGTGAAGATCCATTTTTTACTCACCTTGACCTTGACCCCATTACAACCTTAATCAAAAATCCTTTTGATCCATTTAGTATGTAATTTGTGTGGAGGAGAATTGGTGAATTTGCAAGCTATGGTAGAATAGTTTCTTAGAGAAAGTCTTGAGCGAAACACCAACCCTTAAACACTTGAGTGAAATGAGTGAATAACGTAAAGAAAATCTATCTTGGTTTTATGCTTACCTTTAATCAACTGTATCATAAGTTGAGCTTATTTATGTGTACTAATGAAAAGATTATGATGCATGTAGTAGTTTGATATTTAAGTTTCTGAAGTTTGAAAGATTTCATGCATTTGGTCTCTTTAAAAATGAAATGACGGAATGTAATGGTTATGTTTAATTTGCTTGAGGACAAGTAAAGATTTAAGTACATCCCATAAGCTCTACCAGTAAAAGAATAACCAAAAAATATACCTTCTTCTGATTTAGCATCAAACTTATCCAAATTATCATTGATATTCAAAAAAAAGCATTTACAGCAAAACACTTTTAAATAACTCACTTTTGGTTTCTTCCTATATCAAAGTTCATAAGAAGTTTTATGCATATAAGGCCTTACATAGACCTTGTTGGATATATGGTATGTGCATGCAACTGCTTCTACCCAAAAATATTTTGGAATACAATATTCATTCAATATAGTTATGGCCATTTCTTACAAAGTCTCATTTTTCCTTTTAACAATTCCATTTTGATGAGGAGTTCTAACAGATGAAAAGTTATGAAAAATTATATTTTCTTCGTAATATACATCAAAAAATTCATTTTCAATTTCTTTACCATGATCACTTTTAATTAAATTAATCATGTAGCCTTTTTCTAATTAAGCTCTTTTTGAAAAATTAAAAAAAGATTAAAACATTCATCCTTTCTAGTAAGAATCATTACCAATATGAATCTACCATAATTATCAATAATCAAATATGCATACAGTTTTTCACCAGACTTGCAATTCTAGACGATCCAAATAAATATATATGCAATAATTCTAAGGGTCCAGAAGTTGTTATCACATTTTTCTTCTTAAATGAAGACTTGGATTTCTTGCCCATTTGACATGCATCACAAATCTTATCTTTTTCATACTTCATTTTTGGTAGACCATTAACTAGCTCCTTGTTGCAAAGATTTGAATTTTTTTCCATACTAGTATGACCTAATCTTCTATTCCACATCCAAGGAACATCATTCATAAAAATCAAACATTTAACATTTTTCTTAAAGAAATTGTTCAAATTAATAGCATAGATATTTCTCACTCTCAAAAACAAAATCAATGCAATTGTAAATTACTTTAGAAACTATGCAAAATTTGTCTTTAAAAGAGACTTAGAAACCTTTGTCACATAATTGACTCACACTTAACAATTATGCTTTAAACCTCCTATCAAAAGTACATGATCAATGGTAGTATTATTCTTACCAATCTTAACAATGCCAATTATCTTACCCTTGACGTTATCTCCATAGGTGACATAGCCACCATCATTGTCTTTTAAGGAAACAAATTGAGAAGCATCTCCTGTTATATACCTAGAACATCCACTGTCAACATACCAAGTGCTACTCTTGAAATCCTATAAAACAAAGAAAATCATTTCATTTTACCCATATTAATTTGGGTCTTTGGGGGATAGATAATTTTTTAATTCCTAAGGCCTTTTAAAAATTAGAAGGTCTAGATATTTTATCAAAACAAAATCTTTTCAAAAGACAAAACCTACCGCAATGATCATAAATATATGTAACTTTATGAAAATGCATGTTTGGTTTAAAATTATTTCTATATGAAAATCTTTATACGTCATTTCCATAAT
Organism: Pinacopodium congolense; assembly: GCA_028565735.1. Lineage (NCBI taxonomy): Eukaryota > Viridiplantae > Streptophyta > Magnoliopsida > Malpighiales > Erythroxylaceae > Pinacopodium > Pinacopodium congolense. The sequence goes on along the minus strand of JAOXYD010028406.1, from coordinate 9,185 downwards.
TTTTTCTTTTTTGAAATCTTGGCCTAATGTAAGTGCAAGAACCATTTCTCGATACATGAGCCTACATAGGATATGCATATGAATGTGTAGTCTAAATGTTCATAGATTATCACCTATAAATATGATGTAGTGATTTTGCCTTTGTAAAGAAACTATGCCTTTTGTTGGGGGCATGAGCATTTCTCCTAGTTTCAAATTTTGAAGCATACATTAAAGTATGATGAATGTTCCTAGATTGAGTTCTAGAAGATGATGCACCAATGTCAAATGATAACCTAGGAACATGCTCTTCATCTAAGCTTTTTCCTTTTACAAAAACAGTTTTGGCATTAGAAGTTTCATTTTCTTGAATAAAGTGTAACCCACATTTATCATTGGAAATCTTTTGGCCTCCTTAGTATGCAATCTAACCTTTCTTTTCCTTAATTATTTTAGACAGTGATTCTTCAAGGGCATCCTCTTCCTTCTTCAAAGATTCATTTTCATGCATCAACCTATGCTCATTTTCATGCATACCAACATCCACATTCTTATAATCTAACATGACATTCATTTCGTGCTTTAATCTATCAATTTCTAACAAGCATTCATTCTTGGATTCTAACATGTCAAGCAATTCATCTTTCAACTCTCATTTTCTAATATAAAGTCATTCATCAATTTATGCATTCTTTATGTTTAACGGATAATTTCCTCTTTCTCAAGGTAGCACGCTCTAAGACTTAAACCAATTCCTCATAGTTCAAACCAACATCAACAACAATGCTTTCATTCTCCCATTATTAGAATGAAAAGAAGACGGTACCTCATCATCTGATGCCATGAGACAAAATTGGCACTTTTGTTTTCATATTTTTCACTTTCCTTTTAACTTTTGGCCTACCATAAAGTCTTTAGAATTTTTTGTCCCTTCCTATCTTTCTTCTACCTTCTTTCCTTCTTACTAATTCTTTCATCCTTCTCATACTCCTTGAGGAGTGTGTAATGACTCTTTAAGTGACCTAGTTTCCTACATTTAAAACAAAAAACAATAATGGACTTTCTCTTATAATCATACTTACCTTACTCTCTTCATTTGAGTGTGCCTTCTTCCTCAAGAACTTGTTGAACTTTCTAGTGAGAAGAACTATGTTATCCTCATTATCATTCAAAAGGCTTTCTTCTTCATTTAACTCCACTTTCTAGGACTTTGAATGCCAAGTTCTTTCTTCTTGATGAAACTTCCTCTTCTTTAGATTTTGACTACTTCATCATCATCTCATAAGTAAGCATTGAACCTATTAATATGACCAAAGGTAAAATGTTAAGGTCTTTACCCTCTTGTATAGCAGTTATCTTTTTCTCCCATCCTTTTGGTAAAGATCTCAAAATCTTTCTAACAATTTCAACAGTATTGTCTTTCTAAATAATTTAATGCATTTATGATGTCAATGAATCAAGTATATATGGAAGCGATTGTTTCATCATGATACATTGAAAACAGTTCATATTTATGAATCAACAAAGACACCTTACTCTCCTTTACCTAGTTGGTACCTTCATGAGTGACGTCTAATGTATGCCAAATGTCTCTAGCCATAAACTACATCGACACTCTGTTGAATTCATTTCTAATTAATACACAAAATAAAATATAAACGGCTATACGATTTAGTGAAACTTGTCTTTCTTCTTCTACATTCCACTCATCTTTCACTTTAAGAACTTTTTAACCATTCTCTATCTTAGGAGGAATGTGTGGCCCTTCACTCACTATATCCCACAATTTAGTATTTTCATCTTGAAGGAATAACTTCATCCTAGTTTTTCAATACAATTAATCATTTCATCAAAGAAAGATGAACTTCTAATTTTTTGACCCTCATTAGTAAATATGAACCTAGCAAATGTGCCATGATGGATGCTTAATCATAGTTTTGCTAAAAACTAATGCAAGTATGAGACCTAAGCTCTTATACCAATTGTAAGCCCTAAAGACACTCAAAAGGTGGTGAATTGAGTAATAAAAACTTCCTTAAAAAATTTAAACTTAACACCAAATCCAATTCAATTCAATGATATCTACAAAAGTGAATGCCAAATTGATAATAGATAAATTAATAATCAAAACACATAACAATCAATAAGTAAAAACAAAAGGGAAGAGAAAGACAAAAATATATATAGAAGTTCATCGACCCCAAATATAGGCTACGTCTTCTCTCAAACTACTTATTGGATATCATTCTTTACTAGCAACTTAAAAACAAATACAATCTTCTTCTGAAATGAAGAGTAACCTTTACAAGTTAAATGTTTTTCCAGGTAAAGATAAGTATTTACAACCCAAATCTTTTAAGGAAAAGAGAATCCTATACAAGACACAATCTTCTTGTTTAAGGTTAAGATAAACGTTGTTATATCGAAAAGAGGAGCCTTGACATACTTAACTAACCTAACAATTTAAATAACCCCTTCACAAGTAACTAAGAACACGTAAGGATATGTTTCACTTAAAGAACAATTAAAATTAGTACTCTAATGCCTTATCAAATGATATGAATGATCAATGACTCTATTTCAAGCTTAAAAAGATTAAAATGATAGATTTGATGCACTAAAAACCTGTATAATTGATGAATCACAATGTGAAATGTCACATAAACCAAACTAGACAGTTTTGATAAATATCACACAAAGGCATCCAAATAATTAAATAGGCCTCTAAAAATTCAGTTAAATAGTCCATAATCTTTCTGAGGAATTAAAAGAACAGCCAAGAATAATTTTAAAACAAGAAATTAAAATTTAAATGCCAAATATATGAATGAAAGCTAGTGTACAAAATATGGATAATTTAGAGCAGTCAACAAATTTGTAGCCTAAACAGAGAATATAAATGATTAAAAAATTAAAAATATTTGGATAATCTTGAGATCATAAAAAACTAATCACAACAAGTTTTAACAAATAGAAACTGATTTGGTTAATCAAAAAAGTGATTAGCACAGGATTAGAAAAATTAGAGACAATTTAGGTGTATCTAGAAAACAATTTTAAAACAATAGAAATAATTTTCAAAAAATTAGAAACAAAAAGCTAAATACACTATATAACACTTAAGTAAATATAAAATAATTTTTTCACAATTTTGGAAAAATATTAAAATATCAAGAACCACATTGAAAATAAGAATAAAAAATCCTGGACAGTTTTAGTGTATCTAAGAAGAACAAACTTAACACCTATGAAACAATATTCCAAAAATCAAAACAAAATTTAAAAAGACTTTAGGACACTTAAATAAACCAAAAAATAATTTCACAATTTTAAAACAAGATTAAGATAGCAGTAATAAATATTAAATTCAGAACAAAACAAATAGAAATAGAACAACTAGAAACAATTTTGTGGTATGATTAAGTTCAAGCTCTAATCCATCAAAATAAATACACTAAAATAAGAAAATATGATGAAAAAAACTTTTAACACTTAATCTAACTTAAAACAAAGAATTCATACAATTAAAAATAGATTATGATAGAGAGGGCCAAAATTAAACTAAAATAGTGCCCAAAACAAGCAAACAATGAAGGAGACAGTCTTGAGGTTTGAATGATTTTTTTTCTCTCAATATTGTTTCTAGGGCTTCACAAAATACTCAAGGTGTTTAGAGATGTTTTATGTAGGGTTAGGAAGGGTTTTGAGACATTTACATTGTAGCCCTAGCTGTTTGGAAGCCAAAAGAGACATTTAATGCTAAAAAGGAAATAAAGAGCTGTTAGGGACAGCTTGGAGTAATCTATCTTCTTAAAGCTTCAATCAATGTTTTGAGTTCTTAAAAAATAAGATAAAATTCTAGCGTACTCTTAAGACCCCAAGAAAAATGTGTCCAATGATTTTGAAGAATAAAAAATGATTTGGTACTAAAAAATTTGATTAAATGATGTTAATTCAAATCCGGACAGATTTGAGATATATCAACAAAAAAGCTTTAACCAAATGAATTTTAATTATAATATTGCAAATAAATGATTAAAGTAATTTTTAACTATCAAAAAATTAAATAAGACTTTAAACAATTTTTAAAATATAAATTAAGACCATATGAATAATCAAAATGATTTAATGACTATATTATGAAACTTTATGCAACTTTTAAAAACTATATTTAATGCATGATAAAAATTAAGCCCCTAGATCATTTGGACAATAAGTAAAACTTACAATCATATTACAAACAACCATACTAAGGTCTTGTAGCTTTCATATCTCTTGTTTTTCCTTTAACTTCATCTTTACCCTTCAAGCTTCAAGCTTTCCATATGGAATCATCTTGAAATAAACCCATCTTTTAATGTCACGATATAAACTTAAATCATTAGTAACAATTATCTTTTGTTATCATCAACAGTAATATTGAAACCTCCCATAGTTCAACACAATCCCTTACAGTTCATCACTTTCAAAAGCAAGGATGGACAATTCGTCACTTTCGGTGATAATGCCAAGGTAAGGTAATTGGCATTGGAAAAGTAGGAAAAGATAACTGTCCTTTAATTAATAATTTATTACTTGTTAAGGTTTAAAGTATAATCTATTGAGTGTAACTCAATTATGCGATAAAAATTATAAAGTTTGCCTTTTAGGAAAGGAATGTGTTATCTTTAAAATAGATGATGATATTATTCTTTTCTTAAGAAAAAAGAGAAGGAAGCACTTATATTTTTTATTTATAAGGCGGAACTATCCTTGAAGATATGTGTTTGATTTCCTTAAGTGAGTGCGCTTGGACTTGGCATCGACGACTTGGACATGTAACCATAGATCTCTTATTAAATCTAAACTCAAAACAACTTATTAGAGGACTTCCAAGCATAAAGTATGAAAATAATAAAATTTATGGAGCATGCCAAATGGGAAAACAAGTAAGAAGCACCTTTCAAAGAAAAAAAATTTGGTAACATCATCTAGACCACTTGAATTGCTTCATATGGATTTATTTAGTCCTACAAGAGTAGCTAGTTTAAGAGGAAAATTTGTTTAGTCCTATGAGAGTAGCTAACTTAGGAGGAAAATCATACACTTTTGTTATTTTTTATTACTTTAGTAGATTTACTTGGGTTTTATTTTAGTAAAAAAATATGAATGCTTTAAATCATTTTTTAGTTTTATAAGGAAAATTTCAATTGAAAAATCTGTATCTATTGCATATACTATAAGTAATCATAATAGAGAATTTGAAAATGGCATGTTTGAATGTTTTTGTGATAGTTATGGTGTTTCATATAACTTTTCTGCACCTAAGACACCACAACAAAATGATGTAGTAGAAAAAAAGAATAGATCTTTACAAGAAATTGCTTGAACCATGATAAATAAGTCTAATTTGCCTAAATATTTTTGGTCCGAAGCTATTACATGTGCATGTCATATTATTAATAGAGTGAACATTAGGAATAATTTAGAAAAAATACCTTATGAAATTTTGAATAGCAAGAAATCAAAAATTATTGATTTTAAATTTTCTAGTTGCAAATGTTATATTTTGAATATGAAAGATAGGTTAGGAAAATTTGACTTTAAAATAAACAAAGGCATTTTCTTGGGATACTCTTTATCTAATAAAGCATATAGAGTTTATAACATGGTCACTCATGTTATCGAAGAATCCGTGCATATTGTATTTAAAGAAACTAACCCTTTCAAAAGAAAGAAGGTGTTTAAGATTGATGATGTAAGTCTATCTAAGGGCTTATAGAACCTTTCACTTAACGACGAAGAACAAACATCTCAAGAACAAATTGTTGAACCAAGTGAAGAAAGAAAAATGAAGAGCTACCCAGAGATTGGAAATACAAAAGAATCATCCTTCTAACGAAATTATAGCTGATATTCACTAAGGCATAACCACTCACTCTCATTTTAATTTATCCCATCTTGCTTTTATTTCAAAGATTAAACCTAAGACTATAGAAGAGGCTTTAGATGATGAGAGTTGGATCTTAGCTATGAATGAGAAATTAAATTAATTTAAAAAAAACAAAGTTTGGACTTTAGTGCCTAGGCCTATAAATCATTTGATAATAAGTACTAAATGGGCATTCAAGAACAAATTAGATGAACAAGGAAATATTGTTAGAAATAAAGCAAGATTAGTAACTAAAGGGTATAACTAAGAAGAAGGAATAGACTATAATGAAACTTTTGCCCTCGTAGATATATTAGAAGCTATTAGGTTTTTTATTGTATTTATATCTCATATGTGTTTTAAATTATTTCAAATGGATGTTTAAAATGCATTTTTAAATGTTTTTATACAAGAAAAGTTTATATTGAGCAACCCACAAGTTTTGAAAGACATAATGCACTTGAACATCTTGTTAAGCTATCCAAAGCTTTAGATGGTTTAAAAACAAGCCCCTAGAGTATGGTAAGATAGATGAAGTGTATTTTTACTTGAAAATAATTTTGAAAAAGAAAAAGTAGACACAACTTTATTTCTTAAAAAGGATAAAAATGATTTGTTAATTGTTCAAATCTATGTAGATAATATCATTTTCGGTGCTACTAATACACTTTTGTATCAAGAATTTGCTAAGTGCGTGACGAGGGAGTTCGAGATGAGCATGATGAGAGAACTAAATTTCTTTCTCAAATTCCAAATTAAGCGAATGAAGGGTGACATATTCATCAACCAATCAAAGTACATAAGATAGCTACTCAAGAATTTAGGCACTGATCAATCGAAACATTTAGACACTCCAATGAACACATCCACAAAATTGATTAAGGATGAATATGATAAAGAAGTGGACATAAAGCAATATTGAGGTATGATTGATAGTTTGCTATATTTAATTGCTAGTAGACTTGAATTCATGTTTAGTGTCTATTTGTGTGCACGCTTTTAATCTTCTTCTAAGGAATCTCATTTATTAGCCACTAAACATATTTTGGGATATTTATGTGGTACATTGAATTTAGGACTTTGGTATCATAGGAATGCATATTTAGATTTAGTTGGTTATTATAATACTGATTATAAAGTTTATTAGATAGAAAAAATACATCCAGTGCATGTTATTTCTTAGGCGATGCATTAGTTTCATGGTTTTGTACAAAACATAATTCTATTTCTTTGTCTACATCAAAAGCTAAATATGCAATCATTGGTAGTTGTTGCATTTAAGTATTGTAGCTTAAGCAACAAATTAAAGACCACAGTTTGAATCTTCATAAAATTCCCATATGATGTGATAATATTAGTACTATTTATTTGACCAAGAACCCCATTCAACATTCTAAGACTAAGCGACTAAGCATATTGAAATTCGTTATCATTTTATTATAGATCATGTTCAAAATGGACACATATAATTTGCGTTTATTGATGCCTTACATCAATTAGTGGATATTTTCACTAAATCTTTGTGTGAAGATTGATTTTGTACGATTAGAAGAGAAATTGACATGATTGATGAACATTCAATAAGATATCTTATGCCTTTATGTTGATTCCAAAAAGGGGGAGAGGATGTGATATTATATTCTTTTTTTTTCTCTTTTTACCTTGTGTATGAATTGAGAGGAAGATGGTTATCTTAAATTCTTGTTTGAATTAGAGGTCTTCATTATGTTATTTATTCGTTTTAATATCACATAGTTTTGTCATTACCAAAAAGAGAAAGTCTTAGAAAGAAGTTAGAGTGCATTTGATAAAAGCGTTGGGAGTATAAAAAGTGATGAAGAGTTTTTTTTTTTTAGCTGCTAATTTCTAATGAAGATCAATTAACTAAATGAAGACAGACTGAATATCAGTTGATAAAATGAAGCAAAAAAGGCTATTTGGTCTACAGAATTTAGGTATCGGTTGACCGAATGAGCAAAAACATAAGGCCAATTTATCGAATTTGAATTATCGGTCGACCGAATGAGAAGATTATACAGTAAAAGATTAGGAATCGTCATATTTTACAACGGTAATAAGCCTTAATAAAGAAGATGGACATTGGAGATATAGTACAACAGCTAATTAATCCTAATTAACATTATAAATTGGTGGATTAGGATGAGAGAAATAATCAACGAGTTACAATAAGAATGTTTACGTCATTTGGTGTGTATTAAGAAATGTTTTAAGCCTCTTATTTTCTTTTGTGTAAAGTAAAGTCTTATGAGGCTTGTTGTTGTGTTGTCATTGAGCATTGAGTCCTTTTTGCTCATTATGGTCTTGTACTCATAAGGTTATTCTTCAACTTTCAAAAAGAACGTGATAAGGTTATTCATGAGCCTTTGAAAAAGAATAAGAGAGGGTTATGCTTGAACCTCAAAAAGAGATTGTAATTGTAACGTTGTAATTTTCCATTCGTATTTCGTTCTTATTTTTATTCAATATTACAAACTTATTTCATCATATTTGTGCATTTCGATATTTTTTTTAAAATTATGCAACTTAATTAAAGTGTTTTTATGATTTGTATAAAATTTTTATCACCTAATTTACCTCCCTTTTAGGTGTCATATAGAATATGAATAAAAATTACAAGATTCATTCTCTCCTTAAGAATAATACTATCTCTTAAATAGCTTTGATTAAGACCTTTTTGAGCTATACAATATGGCTATCAACAAAGAAAGAATTAAGGCACTTAAAGCACGATTTGGAGGACTTCAAGATAATTTTAGTCAAACAGAAGTGGGTGTTATAAATAAGGGATAATAGTCAATTAAGTGATCAAGTTTTAAAAATTTTCAAATGAGTGATTAATATTTGAAAAGTTAACCAATTGAGTGAAAAAACTTAATGCCGTTAGTCTTTGACCCGACACGACTCAGTCCTGTCGAATAACCCTGATCCGACCCGGCCCACTTTAACTTTTTTTACCTCTTCTGGATAATGTTTTAAATGTTAATCACTCAAGTGAAAAAGTTTATAAATCTTAGTCACTTAACTGAAAAACGTAAAAAAGTTATGTTAATAACATATTTTGAAATTTTTAATATAGATTCATTTCATAAATAAATATTTTTACAGAATATTTATAAATATTCTTAAAGTATTTAATTATTATTAATTAAAAATAATATTAATAAATTTAAAATTGTATTCTTATAACAATACATGTGAAATAATAAGTATAATTCATAATAGAAGATCAAGACAATAATTATTAGTAAAATTATTTTAAGTGACTTTTAGAATA
>JAOXYD010028387.1:0-14261 GCA_028565735.1 Pinacopodium congolense | reverse complement strand
TATAATTTAAGTGATGTTTGTTATTTAGTTAAAAATTATCAATTCTTGATAAGTTTCTGGTCCTTTTTTTATTTTTTTTCAATTTCATTGTTTTTCAAATGTTAAGGGACCCTTTTTGTTCAGTATGAGGCTATAAAGGACATTTTATATGGATGATTATGTGAAATGTAGGCAGTAGAAACTATGGAATGGTAAGGTTACCACTTACAAAGCCTTTCGTTGTATAAAGATAAATGAGTGCCAAAATACGATTAGATCGATATTTAGATATGCCACGCAAACTATTGGGATGGTTCCTCCTACTGTGATTGGAAAGAACACCTATGCCACTCCCAGCCTGATGGAAATTGCTGTGAGCCACTCTCAATCACTGATCATCACCAGCAGTCCATAGAGGAATCAAAATGGTAATTGCATATGGCTTTAAGTATAAATATTTCTAATAGCAATGTTGATCAAGAAAAATTAGAAGTCGAAGAGGAGTCAACCATAGAATTATGTGAGGTTTGAGATGAATTCATAATTAATAATAATGCTAGAAAAGAAACTTTTGAAGCTAAAGAGGAGTCCTTATTAGCCTTATGTAAGGTTTTGGTTGGGATTATTTCTATCATCAAAGCTAGTTAAAAGAGATTATAAGCTTCTCGTCATAACTTGGAAACTAAAGATGGGGAAATGAGTTAAGTCATCTATTGAATATGAGAAAATTGAACTAACTAGCACCATTCAAGTGAAACTAATTGAGCTAAAATTTGTGTCTTTAAGCAAAAGTGAGGAGGAGCTAAAAATTAAGCCTAGTGGGGATAGTGAGAAATATGCTGAAGATAAGCATATCAAGGATGAGATTAAAGAATCCAAGGATTTTGACTTTGTGGGCATTGTAGTTTTTTTAGCATCAATTAAAGGGTATAACTTGTTATTTTATGCCACAGAGTAGCGTGAAAGTTATAAATGGAGAAAGGCAACGTCCAATAGTAGGCAGGGTAAGCTATATGAAGGTGGCACAACAACATAAAAAAAAGAAGAAGATATTTTGGGATGATGGACCTGGAAAGAGAATCTACATTCATTAGCATTAAGGACTAACTAAAAGATCTTAAAGAAGCCTTTGTTAGGAGGCACCACAACCTATATCCTATGTATTTTTTATTTCTTTATATTTTGACTTTTAGAACTTGTTACATGTAGGATTGTATTCTATCATGTGATTGTGTGCTTTTAATTTTTTAGGATTTACTATCAATCTTGGTTGCTAACTTAACCCAAGTGTGATTGAGTTTTTTTAAGAATAGATTAGAGAGTGGTTTTAATTACACTACTTGAGTTTTTTGCCACTTATAGATGATTTATATTTGAAAGAACCACTTTTTCATATTAAAAAGTCTATAAAAATTATTGTGGTAACACTTAAAGTTTAAAGTGTTAATGGAAATACTAGATGAGGCATAATGAGCTTGGATTGATTATGAATAGAATGTGTTATAATTTTATTTTGGCATTGTTAATACCATAGGTGTCTAGAAAACTTTTACATGTTAATTTTGATTCATCCATACATCATTATTTTTTCTTTATGTTCAATTGTTGAATTTAGCATGTTGTTCGTCTTTTAAGTTCCAGAGGATTGATAAATTTGAATTCTTTAGTAGCATTAGCCTTGAACAATAGAGAACACATTTCATAACTTAATACTTTAGCTACAATTACTTGTTTAAAGATCCTTGTAATGTGTTTGAATGGATGCTATGACTACATGGATTGAGTATGGGAGCAAGAAGAAAAGGTGAGGGAGTCCCCACTATTCCATCACCTACCATTACCTTCCACAATTGATGCTTGGTAATGGTGCACATGGACTTCACTTGGTATCCATATTTGATTGTCTTTTATTTTTATTTTCATTTCATTATGGATCTTTAGTCTTTACATCATGTAGGATTTCTCCTAATATTATTTTTATATTCTTTTATTTTATTCTATCTTGATCAAGATCTTTTGTAAAACTTGTTTTTATCATTGATTCTTAGATAACAATCACAAGTTTGATCGTCAACTTTTCTAAGTTCTCACCAATATGAAATGCACTATGAGCTAACAAGGTCATGCTCTAACATGGAATTCAATATTAAGGGGAGTTTCATTCTCCTTTCCATCTTTTATATTTCCCGCATTTTACTTGTTGTGATACTCTAAATTTAGGACAATTTCACTTAAGTGGAGTGTGGGCAGGGGGGAGAGGAGATGAACTTGAGCATACTCTATCATTTATCCATACACGTGATTTTTTACAAGTCTAATGGAGATGGATTGAATTTCTTATCTTTGAATGAATAAGAGTAGGAGTTGATTCATAATTGAGATATTTTAATTCCACTGATGCTGTTCATTTTCTGAGAATTAAACAATTCTTGAATGATTTGTAGCCCAATATTTTCTTTTCTTTTCTAATTTTTTTATTTTGTTTGAATTGCATATGTTTTGGGTTTGTTAGTGTATGGTATCAAGTTTTTTATGTTATTACATATTGATTATCATTTGAGTTTTGAATAGGTTGTATTTAAATGAATGAAACGTTTATATGTGTTTGAGTAAAATAAGCAAAAATATTTACTCCACTAACTTCATACTGGTAAAAATGTTGGAGTTCATAAGTGGTACTAGTAGCCATTTGTGAATAAGTGGAGATGTTCAAAACATAATTTTCACCTTCATGTAAAAAATAAGATGAAAATTAAAAAAATTTGAAACTAAGTTGAGCGATAAGGGGAAATTCCTGACAAAATTTTTTATCTACCATTAAAAGATAAGGTGAAACCTAAAAAATTTGCTACAATTTGAAGCTTAAGTTACGTTTCGAGTTAATGGTAACATCATTTATGAAATTTGTATGATGAACCATATAAAACCTATTAAATACTTGAAATTGTACATTGATAACTTAATTACTTACAATATGATTGTGCTTGATAACAAAGTTTTTCTTTTTTATGAAAAAATTATTATATTATAGATAAATCAAAAGCACTATTTAATATTTGTTTATACTCAATAAAATTTAAGCTCTTCATTGATTTTGTTTTAAATGGATATTTAAACTGTTGTTTGAGGACAAGAAACAACTCAAGTGTGGGTGTATTTGATATCACTCTAATTCTACATCTTTTATGCATGTTTTCATGATGATTATCTTAAGTTTGAGAGGCAATTCCATGTAATTTGATGAATATTTATTTAATTATTGAATTAGATGTTGCTTATGTTATTTTGGATGATTTTTCATATCTTATAGGTTTATAGTGAGAGTTTTAATGTGCTTTTAGAGTTAAAATAGAAGTGAAATCTATTTGACAAGTTAGAGCATCAATTTATAAAGTTTTACATCAAATATCACGGCTGTAGAACATTCCATAAAGAGTGCATTAATAAAAGAGTAATAGAAGATGAAAGATGTGATAGCTTAACAGTTGATGATATTTTTTTCAAAATTAGATACACTTTTACTGTTTTATTTATTATGAAATTAAATTGGGGACAAGAACATCATGTTTTTATGTTGCGCAAAAAAATTCAATGTAAAAAGCTGAGCAACAAAGTTGTTATAGCAAAACGGTTGAGAGGAGGCAAAAGCCAGAAAAGCTGGAGAGCTCACGAGCAAACTCATGCCCATGAACTTGCTCGTGAGATTTGGATAGTGGGACTCATAGGCAGGCTTGGGAGTTTAGCCATAGGTGTGATGGGACAATTTATGGAAATAATGCCCTTTAGGTTATTTTATGCATTTTCTTAGCTCTAGTCACCATTCAGCAGTCACCAATGGAGAGTTAACATTTCCTAAGCTGTGTCTAAAGGGTTTCACACAATTTTGAAGGAAAAAGAAGGATCCAAGCACATCAATCTAGAGACCAAGGATAGGATTTCACATATCAAGCATTAACAAGTCAAAGATTCAAGATAATTCACTATGAGATTTCTTATTTCCTTCTTATTGGTTATTATGTTATTGATTCAATGTGTGGGAACTAATCTTTCCATTCAATTTAGGCTTTTATAAACTCTTGAATGCAATATTTGATGTTGTTCTTGGTTTAACTTTTGATTAATAGATTTTGAGTTAGATTTTTTATGGATTTTAATGACATTGAAAATTTATGTTATACGAACGTAAATTTTGATTTCAATGCATTGATTATGTGTGACTAGATTGAGAAATTAATTATATTCCTTATATCACTCTATAGGCATATCATCTCACATAAAGATCTAGATATAGGGTTACGTATGATGTATACATTATTTATGAGCATAGCCAAAACAATAGGCTCCATAGAATGCGTTTGATTGATGGAATAAGATAAAGAGCAATTTTGCTTGATGTGTCAAATCAAATAGGATTGCATAACTCGAGAGAGTGCAATTTGCCTTAAGGAACCAATGGTCTAATAAATCTAGAAAACAATTTGAATCAAGATTAACAATGAAAAACAATACATTCTAGAAGAATTAATTACCTATGTCCTAAATTTATCATTAAGGATTAGTCCTAATAGGTTTTTTAGGCATTTAATTTCAATTATTCTATTTATTTTATTTATCAAATAAAGTAATCACTTTACCTTTTAATAGGTGACAATTGTGCATTAGTATAGGGTTTTCTAAGTATTTGACATGTTTTTTTTACATAATAGGTTTATATTAATGTATTGGAAGACTAATTTTGTGTGTTTTTGTTTAGAATGATATTCATTATTGTTTTGTTTATATTTGGTACTAGTTTGGAGTAAGTTTTGATCATTTTTAGTATTTTGATTTTGATTTTATTATTTATTATTTAATTGTTGATTTTAGGTTAGAATTAAATCTTATTGGTGTATTTATTTATTGTGTAGGGTAAATTGAAATTGACGATTGAAGTTGGAAGGAACTGAAATGAAAAAGAAAAAAGAAATGAAATTCGGATGAAAGATGAATGAAAGAAGAGAGCAAAAAGAACTAAACTATAAACCTTCTAAACTAGGAAAAACATGTAAAACAAGGCATGGATTAAAGGGTTTAATGCTTCCCTAAGGTTGCTCGCGAGGTTCTCTCCGAATGCACCTACTTTAAGTCCAAGGCTAAGTGCACCCACATAGACCAAGGAGAGAACCTGAATGGGCTAAGACTAAGGCCCAAGCTGTTAGACAGAACACCGAGGCCCAAGATATTAGACAGAACACCGAGGCCCAAGCTGTTAGACAGAACATCGAGTGCCCAAGCTGCTAGAGCAACTTTCAACTGGAGCAAACCCAAGACAACAAAATGCACAGCAGATGAGATTAAAAAAAAAAAAATGCATAACACTTGTAGGAATACAACCAGAGTCGGCACACACAATAACAGTTATTCAGAGCCGCATCAAAAGCATTCGGCTAAAAATAAAAGAATTGAGTAGGCACACTAAAGCAGATTCGAGTGGAGTAGGAAAAGAGAGGGGAGCACCGCACACCAAAAAGTATAAGTCTTCCTCTCCAACCCAAAATACAAACATTAAGTTTCATCTCCACACACAAACTTCAAGCTTTAAGACTTCATCAAATTCTATATTTTTTCAGATCTTTTTTAATTTTATTTCTTACTTAATTTTATGATGATCTATATTTTAGAGAATATAGACATGATTGAACTTATTTAAATTATGAGTGGCTAAGCTTGTTTTAGGATTTGTTGTTTGAACTGTTTGTGAATCATTTGTTATTAATTTAATGTTATGAATATTTTTGTTGTCTATTGAGCTTAAACCCTAGAATAAATCAAGAGAGTGAGTTCGGTAATTCGTGTTAAATATATGATGAGAGTTGGCGTTTAGTAGATCTATAAACAACAAGTTATTAATTTATTAGGAAGAGATTTCAATAAATTGATATACTGCATATAAGATGGCTTCATATCTAGTTGAATATTTAGGAAAGGCTTTGCATATCGAGAGATCCCAAAGTTAATCCTAATCTATTTAAATAGTGACAATTAGTTGCATCTTGAGAAAGGGTAGCTAAAATATTAGGAAATTTTGGGCCAAATACAATTTAGATCAATTAAACTAAAGGGAAACAAATAGGTATAACAACAAGTCTTATTCTTAAATCTTATTTTTTTCTTAATTTTAGTTTGCAGTGTTGGTGATTGGGTGTGCTAGTTGCTTTTGCTTCCAATTTGTTTTCATTTTACTTATTTATTTTCATTTGATTTTCTTAAATTGTTTTCTTGAAAAAAGTTTAACCTAAATTAAGTGGTGACTAATTACAATCCTTATGGGATCGATATTCGCTTTTTACTACAAGTACGACCTATATACTTATAGTTTTGAGTGTAAAACTAGTTTTGGTTTTGCAATTAACGAACAAGTTTTTGACGTCGTTGCTGGGAATTGTTTGTTTAGCACCTTGTTTAGTTTAGTTGACTTTGATTTGAGATTTTTTGATACTTTTCCTTGTGTGTTTGCTGGTGCATGATCACAAGGAGCATGAGATGGTCTAATAAGCTTAATGACGCAAGTATTTAAGGAACAAAAGGAGATGATTTTGTTTGACATGGTAATAGCTCTTCAAGCACAACTTTCAGCCCTTAACAAGTAATTAAGCAATTTTCAAGGTACATCTTCCTATTTTATTATAACTGTGTAGATTCAATGTGAATTATGTGAGCATGATGGCAATGATACTACTGAATGCTTCTTGTTAGGAGCTAGTGGCATAAAATAGGTCAATCGCAAATAAGTAGCAGTCTTTTTTCCAATAATCTCAATCTGGGCCAGTAAAACCACCTAAATTTTTTATGGAATCCTAACCATGCAAGTGGACAAGTACACGTACAAGGACCTTTTAAATTTAAACAAGAATGATTTAAGTTGTTGAAGAGCAAGATGGATAAGATGATAGATTTCTTGAAATCATAGTTGGAAAGTGAAGAAGAGAACTATAAACAGATATTTGTGAACTAGGAGGAAAGCCAACAGAGGATGAAGGAAAAATTAGAATAAATTATAAAGAACCACACTTCATCCATCCACAACTTGAAGGTACAGGTAGATCAACTTACTAATGCTTTGCCCTCTAGCAATGTAGATAGCCTACCAATCAATACCGAGAAAATACAAGGGAGCAGTTAATGACCTTCACAGTTGTCATGGGAAAGGAAGGACATGATACATTGGAGAAGGTTGAAGGCTTGAAGGAGGTGGGCCAAGAGAAAAAGAAGAAGCAAGAGGAAAATCCGCATGGTGCTAAATTGTAGAACTAGTTGTGGCAAAGCAAGCTGAAGCTTGAAGGTGCTAAATAGGATGACGAGCCTCCATATTTATCGTCTACTTCACTACAGAGACCACCTTGGTAGAAAGGTGATGTTCAAAAAGGAGAGTGGACGTTGGACTTCAACAATGAAGTAGTTCGATTCCAGTCCCCCAAAGCATTTAAGCATAGTGCTAATTGGGATCCTACTTCAAGTGAAGTCACTCTAGGCTCTTCATGGAGTTTTAACATGCTTCCAATTAAGCTCAAACATCTATTTGACAATAAATAATGTTGATATGTCAAGGGTCAAGCTGATGACCTTAAATTAGCGTGTTTATTTTTAATTTGTTTGTCTTTGTATTTAGTGTAGTTTTGCTTTGATTTGATAGTATTTAGTTTGATTTTGAGTTTGTTTGATCTTTAGCTTGTTTTCCCTCTTGATCTCTTGATGTTTAGATAACTTGATGATTGCGTGAAGCTTGAATGTTTATTTTGCATCATAGCTTGTTAGAGGACTAAAAAAAGAAGATTTCCTACAACTTGGAATAAAAAACCCCACCATAAGCCCTTCTAACGCTTAATATCTTTATGTTTTGTTTTTATGTGTGTTTGTTGAATTTTGATATTTTACTTTCCATATTGAGGACAATGTGTTGTTCAAGTATGCGGAGGTAGTCTTTGCATTTGTTCATTTGCGTTTGCATTATTTGCATTGTGCTATTTAGGTTGAATGTTTTAAGCATATTATGTGTTGTTTTGTGTAAGCAATGGATCCATACTTGAATCATTTTGGTCTGTGTTGCCATGAGGTTTTATCGTGGTTTTTTGAATGATATTGAATGCATGCTTGAACTCAGCTTAGGTTACTCGGGTTTAGAGTGAACCATAATGAGTGATGAGAGTAGTTGGTTGCATAAGCTTACTCAGAGCTTGACACTTGAAAAATGAGGTAGTGTAGAGATGCATATTCAATTTTGATTTAATCCAATGTGAGGATTGAGCCTGTATGGCTCCATCTATAGTCATTTCATTTCTTTGTATGTGTGATGCTTCTTTAGATCATTACCTTTAGAACTTGCTTTGAATCGATTTGAGTCTAATGTATGGTTAATAAAGATGATTAAGGCCCTTTTTTATTTAACCTTTAGCTTAAATGACCTATCTTTTGTTATCCCTTTCTAACCCATTGAGCCTTAACCCTTTGTTTCTTGAAAACATCACATTTTAAAACCCAAACCCCATTAACCATTCACATGCTTAGTATAGTATTAAGTGATGCATTAGTTCAGATTTTTGGCTACATTTTTTTTATAAGATGAGTTTAGAGATACTGTTACTCTTTGAGCACATTTAATTTAGCTACTATTTTATTTATTGTTTCATTATTATTGTTAAAAAATGAAGAAAATAAAAAAAAACATTCAGTACCATCAATAAGTGTGGACTAGTAGTGTTATTCATTTGTATATCTCAAAAGTTTATCTTTGTCATCTGTTTGTGCACTTAGTACTTTATAAATGCTTGTGATGGATCCTTTAACCCTTTTGACCCACCTTGACCTTAGCCATATTACAACCTGAAACAAAGTCTTTTTGATCTTTTTTAGCATGTAATCATGGTGGAGAACAATTGGTGTACTAGTAAGTTTATGATAATGTGCTTTCCTATAGGAAGTTTAAGATTTCTTATAGGAAGTTTGAGTGAAACATGAACCATAAACACTTAAGGGAAACGAGTGAAACTGTGGCGAAGATTCATTTTGCATTTATACTTATCTTTGAGGAATGGTTTCATATGTTGAGTTTGCTTATGCACACTAATGAAAAGTAGTCATGATATGTGTATTAGCTTGAAACTTGAGTTGACTAAAGTTTGTGGGATTGCATGCTTTGATCTTTGTGACAATTAAGTGATGGAATTAAATGGTTGTGATTGATTTTGGTTGAGGATAAGCAAAGGTTTAAGTGATAGGCTAGGTAATTTCTATGGAAATTTATTGATAATAGCAGTCATTGAGGTTTGACACTTGAATTCACTGCAACTATATTACATATTGATAGATATACTTTCCTTTTCATGTGTAGTGGTATTATTTAGTGTGTTTCTTGGTATTTTTCATTTAAAACATAATTATGTCCATATATACATCAATTCCTCTTTTCTAAGCATTCAAATCTTATGGAATGAAAAATCTTTCAACATTGCCTATGAATTTGGACTCGAACTTTAGGTGGAGTAATATTTTCTTTCACCCTACAATTTTTATTCTTTATTTTATTTTAATCCTGAAATTGGGAACATTTTAACTAAATTGGGGGGGGGGGGGAGAATGAACCTGTCATATTATTTACCATAAACCCTTAAATAGAAGGGAATCCTAGGGTGATTTCTATAATATTACTTTTTCAAATGATTTTAATCATCAATTGATTGTTAATTGTGCATTATAATTTAATGATGTTTATGATTTAGTTAATATTGATCAATTCTTAATTTATTTTTGACTCTTAATCATTTTTTTAATTTTCATATGATAAGTGACTCCTTTTGTTCAATATTATACTATTATAGACATTTTATATGGATGGTTTTATTAATTTGGAAATAAATGCTTTATATTATTTATGGAATTAAAAAAATATGTGTTTGTGTAATAAATGAGCATATTTTCATTCTTCTAGCTTTATCCAAATAAAAAAGAAAAAGGTTGAAGTATAGAAGAGGTACTAGTAGCCATTTGAGAGGGCAATCTAGTTGAGTAATTGGGGATGTTCATGATAAGGTGTTTCGCTCGTATCAAAAGATTATATGACTTAAAATTAAATTCTCTAAGTCTATTTTTTTATTTTTTTATTTTTTTCTTAGCATGGTTGATTAGATTTGTGTAATATCTAAATGAACTTACTTATATGCTTGATATTTTTCATTATGGGTAACTTTTTATTCACTGTTCGCATGAAGGTGATAAAAATGTTTTTGTTGTCATGGAATGGTAATTTTTACACTATATCAAAGTCATTGACTTGTAATTTTTTTTTCTCTATTAGCTTTCGACTTTTGATCATGATTGTTTTGTGTGAGGTGTCCAAGACATTGTTTCAGAAGTAGTTCAAGTGTAGGGGTATGTGATAGTGCCTAATATATACATATTTTAAGCATGCTTTATGGTTATAAATTTTAGGCTTTAAAGGTATTTCCCTATAAATTTAATGCTTATTTGATTATAATTTTAATAAGATGTTGCTTATGATGATTATGGTGAATATAGATGTTGTTATAGGACTTGGTGAGCAATTGGTGCTTACTTATAGTTGGTTGAATTATGGAATAAAAAACTGAAGAAAATCATTAAAGGAGTAATGATGGAGGAGGTGTCAAGACTAAGGTCATAACCATGACCTTGGTTGTCAGATATAATCAAAAAAAGTAATGACTTGCCTTAAGGCTAGTCGGGTAACTCTCTTATATAAGTGGATTTCTAAGTATTTTTAGTGCCTTTCCATCCTTAGGAGCCTAAAGCCACCACCAAAGGACCAAAGACCATTCTTAATCTATCTTTATAATCTCCTAGAGCAATTTAAGGAGATAGATCAAAACATCAAGGTTTTAAACATTAAGACTGATTTCCAACAATAGTCCTTAAAAATTTAAGGATTCAAGTATTATAAAAAATGAGCTTTCCAATCCTTATTTCTTCTTTGATTATATTTGTTTCTTTTAATATGTTTAGGAACTAAATTCTTGTAGGGTTTGTATCTTTACATACTGTAAGATATGGTGTTTAATATTGTTTCATTGATTTAATGCTGAATTTTTAGATTTTGTCTTATAATTATTTATGAGATTAATGAAATTTATTTCTATTGTTATGAAAAAGTGAGTTTCGATTTTGATTATTTGTTTCATATATTTAGGTTGAAAGATCATTTATATGAATAAATTAACCCATAGGTAATGAATCATTCATGAAGATCTAGAGATAGGCTTACATATGATTTTTAGATTAGTTGTAAATCTAATCAAAATAATAGATTCCATATAATAAGTTATTGCATTCGGTTGATATTTTCAAATAAGGAGAACTTTTTCTTAGTTTATGAAGATTAAATTAGCTTGGTCATAGTATAATGATCGATATTTTTGACTCACATTAGCTATACTATATTATGATGGGTATACTTCCATATTACCTAGTCATAGTTCCATTGTTTGAGATTGCATTAATTTTATTAAAGCTTCATAAGTGTAGCACACATGCATTGGTTAGACATAGGGTTAAGAGAAACAATTTTGAGATTCTTCATGGGATTATATCCATGGTTAAGGCCTTATAGCTTGAAGGCTCTGCCTTAAAGGACTTGAATACTATCAAGAGATTTTTTTTTATATATGTAACTTGTTTAGGTATAACGAGATTTTAAAGGATGAAATAAAACTTAGGTTATTTCCTTTCTCCCTTAGAAAAAAAGCTAGAGACTGATTATATTCCCTTCAACCCATTCCATCATGACTTTGGATGAACTAATGAAACTTTTTTTGACTAAATTATTTCCTATAACCAAGACAACTAAAATGAAAATTGAGATTGCCTCATTTTTCTAGTTAAAAAATGAGAGTTTATATAGGGCTTGGGAAAGGGGTTTAGGGAGATTTTTTCTAAGTGTTCTATTCATGGATTTAATACATGGCAGCAAGTAGACATCTTTGACACTGGAGTTACACCTACTACTCATAGTATTATAGATTCTTCCACTAGGGGTAACTAGATGAGAAAGATAAAAAATAAAGCACATAAGTTATTAAATAGCCACTAATGGTTTCCAATACCATTCTAAGTGTCATCCTAGGAAACTATATAGAGTCCATACCATTAATGATACCATAGCTTTAGCAATTCAAAATAAAAAACTAGATAGTTTAGTGAGCATTGTCAGTAGTAGTCAGATGAGATGGCAAGTAGTTTTTGAGAATTGTGGTGCTACCTCCCACACATTCGTATAGTGTTAAGTAGGTAACCCTTTCACCCGTAAGCCTAAGCAAGCCTAGTTTATAAGTAAAAAGGTGATCCTTACTCAAACAATTTTAATCCTAGGTAGAGGAACCATCTTATCGTCTTATGGACCATCAATCAAAACTTCTAATTGCTATCACTTGCCAATCCTTAGAGAGTCCAACAACTTTGGTTCAAAGCCAATGCTCCATCTTTATAAAAAAAAAGTTCTAGTTTTAAGGAGATCTTGTTAAAATACATCCAATCTAATGAGTTAAGAATGCAAAACCACGAGACTATGATTAGCAATTTAGAAACTAAAGTGAGCCAAATTGTGTAAAGTTTGTAAGGTAGATTATTTTGTAAGCTACTTGGTACTACAGAAGCCAATCCTAGAGAACATGTTAAGGCTATTGCCTTTGAAGTGGAAAGCAGGTGGAGAATGCTAGCTTAGAGAAGAAGAAAGTGGAAGAGAAGAGAGAAAAGAAGGTGGCCAAGCATTAGAAAGAGAAGCAAGAAAATAGTGAGAATTATTTGTTGACCTAAGGTGCAATTGGATAAGTCTAGGGTTCCACATTCCTATAGTCTTAAGAGTGCCCAATTTAATAAGTAGTTCAGGAAGTTTTTATAAACTTTAAGAAGCTATATATGAATATGATGTTTATTGAGGCAATAGCTCATATGCCCTCATATGGCAAGTTCTTAAAGTATATTTTATAAAGTAAGAGAAAATTAGAGGAGTATGAGACCTTTAAGCTAAATAAGGAATGCGCCATGATCATGCTTAGGAGGTTACCTCTAAACCTTATGGATTCTAGGATCTTTACCATCGCATGTACTATAGGTAACTTATAGGCAGATAGGGCTCTGATGTACCTTATAGTGAGTACTAAATTGATACATACGTTTATTTTCAAACAACTAAGATTATGGTGCCTAAACTTACAATAGTCTCATTATAGTTAGCTAATCGATTTCCCACTTATCCCTAAGGGATCATCAAGGATTTGCGAGTAAAAGTTGAAAAATTAATTCTTTTCATTAATTTCTTAATGTTAGTTATAGAAAAGGACAAACATGTGTGTATAATATGGGGAAGGTCACTTATGGCTACTACTGGAGTCATAGTGGATATTAGCAAAGGGAAGCCATTTCTAAAGCCCTAAGGTAAAGAGGTAAAGTTTAACATACTTAGTTCACCTAATTTATTATCTATGATTAGCTCTATAATTACATTAGGATAAGGACTAATTAGTTAAATGTGTTAAGGATTCTAGTGGAATTGAGGATAAAGTCAAGCTTACTAACTTAAATTTTAATGAGAAAAGGAGAAGCCTATGTTAATTCTAGTAATGTATTTCACTTAATGTTTTTGGATGCCAGACTTGTGTAGACAAGTTAAAGATCCCTAAGGATAACGACTTGAAGTATCTATGTCACATTAATTGCATCATCCAACCAAATACAAAAAAGTAGTGCTCATTGAGAGCCAACCCAATCATAAAAATTATGTTTCTTTAGTTTAGTAATTGGTTCCCTTTAGTTTCTTATTACTTTAGTTAGTTTCTTTGGGTTAAAGTCCCTATGATCTAGCATTTTTAAGAAATTTAGGTGTACAATCTTATTATCTAGGATGATTCATAAGTTAGATGGAATTAATCAACAATTTATCTTTAATTTCATAAAAAAGCATTTGAAAGAACATCAATAACCATCTACAATGACGTCATTGTGCTCTTTCTAACTCGTCATTAATTTGTGACTATAATATATCAACAGTGGGTAATAATTGATAAGTGTGTTTTCATACTATGTTTCTAGGTTATTTTTAGGTGTTTTACGTATTGTTTGTGTGTGTTAAACTTAATTAGTATGAATGTTTGCATTCCTTTTCATTATCATTTATATGTTTGATTGTTTTTGGTATTATTGAGTGTTTGAGGAAAAAATATGAACTTATTTGAAGGATGGGTTGATGCACTTTGATGTTTGAAATTGTAGGTAACGAA
>JAOXYD010028376.1:0-14262 GCA_028565735.1 Pinacopodium congolense | reverse complement strand
GAATATATAATTGAAGTAAAACATAATATTTTTATTACCTAAAGCTTAAGACTATGCATAATGATTAACTACTAATCATAAATGAACTAAACACATTAGATATGATTGAAACTTCATTAAATAAAACATCAAACACATTAATATTAAGACATAAAACATCTGAAATCATCAAACTCAAACCTTAAACAAGAGTGATAAAATATGGAAAAATAAGATTAACAAGTTCCATTCAAACATAACTAAACATAGTTTCAAACATTGACAAGAAATTTACTATAATGAACTAACTAATCATTAGGCAATTAAAACATTAATTTAACTTATGAAATCATTAAACTAAGAACGGAATCAACTTAATTAAACTAAGAACTCAAATAAGAAAGCAAGAAAAATCATTAATTAATGAACTAACATTCACACATTTGGCTAAAGTTAAAACAAAAACAAAGGAAAGGAAAAGAGAGCAATTGGACAAGATTAAGCAAGATAATAATCGAATGAGATAAAAATGAAAAATAGCTGAAATTTTTTTCTCAAGATCTCCTTGTCAAGTTGCTACATGAAGCTCATGGTTTCGTCCTCATGGCTGCATCCTCATTGGTGAATTTAAAGGCATGCAACCATCCACCTTAAGTAAACAAGTTGATGAAGCTGAAATTTCACATGGGCAGCCAAACTACACCACCCTTTTGAGCTTCTTGCTTCCCTACTTTGTAAGCTACTTATGCAACCACCTTTTTTGAACTTGGAGAGCTCTCCTCCTTGCTAAATTTGGCTGCCAACACCCCTCTCTCAAAACATTTCAAGGATGAATGAACATGCTCCTCTTTTGTGAACCTTCGGCTCTTTTTTGTAACATGGATAACTTATGCTTGTTTTTAAGCAAGAGGTAGCCGAAATTCTCACTTTGTCTTCTTTCTTTAAGCTATTATTTGTCTCCAAGTGGGTTTGCATGAGGACTCCAATTGATGGAGCTTTATATTTTTTTTTCCAACCCTTCTCTTAGTTGGTTTTGCTCAATTATTTTGGCCATGTGCTAGTGTATTTAAATGAGTTGGTGGAGGGCTGTCCAAGGGTAGGTGACACACGTCATTTTTTTCTCCCATAACTCACATGTAGGCTGCCATATTGATAGAAGATGAGGCTCCACTTCAACATGCTTGGAGGGAGTAAATTGTCTAATGCCCTTTTATGTCATCCACCACGATCAAGGTTCATGTGCATGCTTTTTGTCTATCTTCATCACATGTATATAAGCTGCATTTTGGACAGGTTTACGTGATGTTTTTGGTGCTACAAATGAGTTACAAAAAGGCTTTCTAAAACACCAATCAACTATATTTTTAGATAGCTTCAAATGATGATTAATGCTCTCCAAGCTCTAGTCATTTGTGCTCTTAACTTGGTTGCATTTGAATAACACTTAGACATCAAATTGCTGCTATATTTTATCACCAATTGGCTATCTATAGGCTACATTTTGGATAGCTTCAAGTGATGATTAATGTTCCTAAATGGGGCTCTAATTAATGTCATTTTTGGACAGCCCTTACATACTCCTATCCAAGCCATTTTGAGGTTCAATTGTTCCTTCATCAGCCATCAAAATTCCAAGCCATTTTGTATTAATCAAGATAGCTTGAATTGCCTTAAAATCTTCATGTTTTATCCAAATATTATATTCCATCATGAAACCTAATCATAAAATTATTAGGAACACAAAACGAGCAATTTAACATAACAATAATAATAAATTCAAATAAAATAACATATCAAAATATAACAAAATCCATTCCAGCTACACACATACAAATTTTTTTTGTAATCTCCGTACCATAATCTCTAAGTTTTTACCTAATCCAAAATACTTGTAAATAACAACTACCAGCCCTATATATTCCATTTTGGCGATATATAAAGCCATTGAATTTTGATTGTTGCTGACACATAAAACCAATGCTTGATTTAGAAATCGAGAAGTTCAGTTGTGCTCTTAACATCTAGAAAGCTACCTACATAATCCAGATAAGACTAATCAACCAACTCATTGAATGCATTTTTAGGACACCACAGCCTAAAGATGTTAAACTAGCCAAATATCTCAAAATTTTCTTAACAACCAAGAAATGAGACTTTCTAGGACTAGATTGAAATCTATCACACAAATATACACTAAACAAGATATTGGTTTTACTAGAGGTTAAGTATAATAAGCTACCAGTAATACCTCAATATTGTTTGATATCTATCGGCATGCCCTCTTCATCTTTATCCATCTTTGTGGGGACGGTCAATGGTGCGTGGTGTAGGTGTCACCTACTCTCCAAATAATAAAATACATAACTAACCTAACTAAGTAGTAAGGCAAGTCAGGGTCAATCTCACAAAGATCTAGTTGCAATTATAAGTTATTCCTAAGGTTGTGCTTAAAAAAAAAGAAAAGAAAACCCTTTGGATTTTTAGAACTTAAAAACAATTAGAAAAGACAGCAAACAGAAACGAAACAATAAGAAAAAACGTAATAAAAAAGAACCAGACAATAATAAAGGAAAGGTGGGCAGAAGATATACTTGAGATTTAGGATTTATAATTAATCATAGAAAATATATTGTGTTTTATCCAAGATGCCACCCAATGGATCCAAAAGCTCTTTAATCCTAAGTTCTTTTAATTTTAGATAAATCCAAGAAGCTCTGAAAATATCCCTAACCATGTGATAACCTAGAACAAGCTCTCTAAATTTAGTGGCAGAGCAGCAATAGCCACTATGTTGCAAACTTAACTTATGTAACTTAGAGAATTGAAATCCTAATCTAGTTGATTAAATTAAACTAATCTATCACCACTTATGGATTTAGCTAATAACAATTATGTAATAAAAGCTAAATCTAAGTCATTGAACTAGAAATTAAACCTAAGATGGCCAATCCTATGAATAAATCGCTAATTCATGTCATTTAACCGAACTTCCAATGCATTCTCATCCAAAAGCACAATCCCAATTGAATTCAAGATAATTATCATAATTCTAAGTCTAAAATCCCATCAATATCTTAAACAAATCAATAATAAGATAAATTAATGTAAAATATCACTTAAAACACTTAACTAAAGAGATTAAAACAAAATAGGAACAAAAGGTAACTAAAATGCTAAATAGCAAGAAGAAAACTAAGAAAATGGATGGATGATGCTAAAAATTGATGAATATTGCATTATTCTACTCCCCTCTACCTTTTATAGTGTCTCATTAGGGTTAAGGCTAATGTAGATGTGAAATGTTGCCTTTGCCCTTATTTTTTCACATTTAGTAAGTAATACGACAGCATGTTTGACCTATACGATGGTTTAGTACCTGCTATATTGCTCTTGAGTTTTGAAGGTATGGGGCGAGTGTTCAGAACACCATATTTTTCCCTCCAACCCATTGTATTGATTTCAAAATCATAGGCTTTACTTCATTTTTGCTCTAAATCACTTCCAAACTTCTTCCTTTTAGCTTGTATTTGTGTTCTATGATTAAACCTACATGAAAACTCAATATGAACACAAAATAAATATTTAATCACGAAAAAAGGGTTGAAATGACTTTAAAATGCATATGAAAACATAACATATTTCAATACTATCAGTATGCCTAATGGTTTTGTTTGACTCATTCCAAATCACTTGAGTAGCTCTTTGTGTACTTGCTTGGTTGATGAAAATCCCATCCTTTATTTGCTTGATTTGCAGTCTAAGAAATTTAACATGCCCATCATGCTTCTCTTGAATTTCCTACTCATACACTTTGCAAACTCTTGACATAAAATATCATTAGTAGCACCAAATATAATATCATCCACATAAATTGGAACAATAAAAAAATCATTGTTTTCTTTCTTTGTAAACAAGGTAATATTAATTTTTTCTTTGGCAAAGTCATTTTGAAAAAGAAAAGAACTTAATCTATCATACTAACATCTAGGAGCTTGTTTCAAAACATACAAAGCTTTAGCAAGTTTGTAAACATGCCCAGGTGTATCATGATTTTTAAGACTAGGAGGTTATTCTACATATAGCTCCTCTTGAATAAAATCATTTAAGAAAGAACTTTTATCATTCATTTTAAAAATTTTAGAACCCATATCAGAAACAAAAGTAGCAAAAATCTAACGGCTTCTAATCTTGCTACAACAAAAGTCTCTTCATAATTAGTCACTTCTTCTTAGTTATACCCCTTTGCTATTAATTTAGCTTTATTTCTCATGATATTGCAA
The DNA here is from genome assembly GCA_028565735.1 of Pinacopodium congolense. Lineage (NCBI taxonomy): Eukaryota > Viridiplantae > Streptophyta > Magnoliopsida > Malpighiales > Erythroxylaceae > Pinacopodium > Pinacopodium congolense. Next base: position 10,003 of record JAOXYD010028376.1, on the reverse strand, counting down.
TCTCCATCAAACTTATTTCTTAAAACCCAATTGAACTAATAATTTGATGATCAATATGCCTATGTATTAAGGTCCATATATTAAGGCCCACACCTTATTTCTTTCAACTTGGTTCAACTCTTCATTTATGGCTAAAGTATGACTCTCTTCACCTAAGGCTTCATCTATGGTTTTAAGCTCTATATTAGAAATAAATTTCATATGAGATAACTCTCTAAAGGTTGATCGAGTTTCTACTCCTCTTCCTAATTAACTTATGATTTGGTGGAGGGATGGTCTTTCTTAAATCTCCACTCTCTAGGTAAGCTTTCATCTCTCCTAACCTTACTTAATTCAATAATAGGCTCATAAGGTGAAGGTTAGATATCTAAGGTTCTTCTTTAAGCTCTTTAGACCCTAATATTTCTATATCAATGCTTAAGTCAAAATCATAATCATCAACACTCTTCTTACAATAAAAAGGATTAGATTCATCAAATATAACACGCATTATCTCTTAATCATCCTAGTGCTTTTCTTAAACATCTTTTAATATCTATTATTAAAAGAATAGCCAATAAATATACCTTCTTCCGATTTAGCATTAAACTTACCCAAATTATCTATAATGTTTAAAATAAATCATTTGCAACCAAACACTTTGAAATAACTCACCTTTAGTTTTTTCCCATACCAAAGTTCATATGAAGTTTTATCTATGTAAGGCCTTATGTAGACCTTATTAGATATATGACATGCATATATGCACATGCAATAAATTTTTCATGAAAATATTTAGGAAAACAATATTATTCAGTATGGTTCTAGCCATTTCTTGTAAAGTTATATTTTTCCTTTCAATAACTCCATGTTGTTGAGCAATTCTAGCAAATGAGAAGTTATGAAAAATGCCATTTTTCAATATACATGAAATAATTCATTTTCAAATTCTCTAAAATGATCACTTGTAAATGAATTAATCGTGTAACCTTTTTCTAATTGAACTCTTTTCAAAAATTTTACAAGGATTTAAAGCATTCATCCTTCTTATTAAGAAACATAACCTATGTAAACATACTATAATCCTTAACAATCACATATACATATAATTTACCACTTAAATTTGCAATCCTAGATGTTCCAAACAGGTCCATATGCAATAGTTCTAAGTGTCTAGACGTTGTTACTACATTTTTCTTCTTGAATGAGACCTTTGTTTTCTTGTCTATTTAACATTCATAATAAATCTTGTATTTTTCATACCTCATTCTTGGTAGGTCATTTACTAGTTCCTTGTTGCAAGATTTGAGATGTTTTCTATGCTAGCTTGACCTGACCTCCTATGCCATATCTAAGCAACCTCGTTAATAGAAATCAAACACTCAATGTTTTGGTTAAACAGATCATTCAAATCAATAGTATAGATATTTCTCTCTCTCTTACCAACAAACATAATGCAATTATCAATCATTTTAGAAACTATGCAATATTTACCTTCAAAGGAGATGTTGAAACCTTTATAGTGTAACTAACTCACACTTAAAAAATTATGCTTTACACCTTCTACTAAAAGTAAATTATTTATAGTATTGTTATTGTTCAATTATCTTACCCTTATCATTATTTCTATAATTGACATAACCACTATCTTTGTATTTCAAAGAAACAAATTGGGAAGTATGTCCCATCATATGCTTACAGTATCCATTATCTACATACCGAGTGGTATTTTTAAAATCCTACAAAAGAAAGAAAATAATTTCACGTTAAATACCCACATTAATTTTGGTCTTTTGGGGTTAGATACCTTTCTATTTCCTAAAGCCTTTGGAAATTTAGAAGTCCTAGATAGTATTGCAAACTAAAATCTTTCTAAGTGACCAAACCTACCATAATGATTGCAAACATATGTAACTTTATGCAAGTGCATATTTGGTCTAAAATTTTTACTATTTGAAAATCTTGATGCATCATTTCCCAAAATGTTTCTTTATTTTAATCTTGGCCTAAAATGAGTGAAAGAAACATCTCTTAATGCTTGGGCATACATAAGATATGCATGTTAATGTGTAGGATGAATGTGCATAGATTATGGCTTATATGAATAATACATTGACATTTCATTTGTAAATAAACTATATCTTTTGTTACATAGATGTTGAAGCATACATTGATGAATGTTCCTAGATTGAGTTCTAGAAGATGATGCACCATTATAAAAAGATGACCTAGGAAAATTCTTTTCGTTTAAACTTTTTTCCTTACAAAAATAGTCTTGGCATTAGGTGTTCCACTTCCTTGAATAAAGCCTAAGCCACACCTATCATTGGAGGCCTTTTAGACTCTAGCATATTTATCCAATTTTTCTTTTCCCTTTGTGAACTTTCTAATGATTCATTAAGACATTTTCTCTCATTCTTTAAGTAATCATTTTCATCCACCATCTTCTTTCTATCATCATTCAATCCCAAAGTCCTAGATTCTAAATCATGGAAGCATTCTTCAACTACTTATTTTCTACTCTAAAATCGTTCAACAACTTCATGCATTCCTTATATTTAGATGATAGTTTCCTCATTAAAGTAGCATGTTCTAAAACGTTAACCAATTCATCATAACTTAAACCAACATTAACAGTAATATTCTTATTTTCATCATAATTAAAATGGGAAGAAGATGGTACCTTGTCATCTAAAGTCGTGAGATAAAACTTGGTGCTTTAATTTTTGGATCTTTCACTTTAATCTTTGATACCAGTTTCCCATAAGGCCTTTATGACTTTATTTCCCTTATTTTCCTTCTTCTCCCTTCTTTCTTTCTTGATGCTTCTTTCATCCTTTTTATCCCCCTTAAGAAGAGGGTTGTGACTCTTCAAATGGCTAGGTTTCCTGTATTCAAAATAAACAAAATTAGTGGACTTTCTCTTGTAATCATACTTACCTTACTTTCTTTTCGTAAAGTGTGCCTTCTCCTTCAAAAACTTGTTGAATTTTATAAAGAGAAGAGCTATGTCATCCTTACTATCTTCTAAAGAGCTTTCTTCTTCACTAGACTTAATTTTTTTAGCTTTAAATGCCAATTTTTTTCTTCTTGATGAAGCTTCCTCTTCTTTTGCTTTTGAATCATCATCATCTCCTGCATGAAAAATGAACCTATTAAATCATCTAAAGGTAGAACATTAAGTTCTTTATCCTCTTAGATGATGGTTAACTTTACCGACCATTGTTTTAGTAAAAACCTCAAATTCTTTCTAACAAGTTCAATAATTGAATATGTTCTTCCTAGACCCTTTAATACATTTATAATGTTAATGAATCTAGTATACATGGAAGAAATAGTTTGATTATAATGCATTGAAAATAATTCATATTGATGAATGAGCAAAGACATCTTATTTTCATTTGTTTGGTTGGTGCCTTCATGAGTTACTTCTAAAGTATGCTAAATTTCTCTTGTCGTTTCACATATGGACACTCTATTGAATTCATTTGTACTTAATGAACTAAAAAAAATATAAATGGCTCAACTATTTAGTGAAACCTGTCTTTCATCATCTATACCCTACTCATCTTTCACTTTAAGAACTTTTGGACCATTTTCCATCTTAGTGGTAGTGTATGGCCCTTCACTCACTATATCTCGCAATTTAACATTTTCTGCTTAAAGGAAAATTTTCATCCTAGTTTTTCAATAAAAATAATCATTTCCATCAAAAAATAGTGTCCTACTAATTTTTTGATCCTTATGGCTAGATGAACCTAGTAGATGTACCATATTGGATTCTTACTCATAGTTTCATTAAAACTTAATGAAACTGTGAGACCTAAGCTCTAATAACAATTTTAAGCCCTAAAGGTACTCAAGAGGGGGGGTGAATTGAGTAATTAAAATTTTCTTTACTAATTATAATTTTCATGAAGCCAATTCAATGTAATATGACATGCAAATTGAAAACCAATGTGATAACAGTTAAGGTAATGGCCAAACAACACAATAGGAAATGAGAAAAGAGAAAAACGAAGAGAGACACAACAAGTTTTATAGAAGTTATCCTACCCCAAAGATAGACTACATCTTCTCTCTAACCACATTTTGGATAATTGTTTTACTAGTAAATCAAAGTCAAGTACAATCTTCATCTACGGTGAAGTGTAACCCTTAAAAGAAAAATAATTTTAAGGCAAAGAGAAGCCTTTGCAAGACACAATCTTCTTTTTAAAGGTGAAGAGCAATCTTTCGAAAAATCTTTACATGGAAAAGAGGAGTCTTTATAAATTAACTAACTAAATAGTCTAATAACCCCTCCCAAGTAACCAAACAAACCTAACGAGATGTTTCACTTAAAGCTCAACAAATATAAGGGCTCTAAAGCTTTCACAAATGATATGAATAATCAATGAGACTCTTGAAAACTTAAGGAAACTTAATATGAAAATTTTGATACACTAAAAACTTGTATGAATGATGAATGATAATCTAAAAAATCAAACAAATCAATTATAAATAGTTTTGGTAGATATATATATATATAATTGCTTCTAAAGAAGTAAATACGCCTCTGAAAATTGACCTAAATTGTTAAAGATACTGTTGAGTAACTAAAAAATAGAAAACAACAATTTAGACAAAACAATTTCAAAGTTAATCACTCTAATATGTCAATGAATGATAAAACATGTAAATCTAGATAATTTGAGGACAATATGAATTTATAACTTAAACTAAACATATAAATACTTAAAAATCAAACCAAAAACTCTAGGACACTATTTACACCTTAAATAAACTAAACACAGAAAATTTTTACACACAAAAACTAATTAGGGTGGCTAAAAGAGAGATTAACAAAAGAATAGACTAAACAGTGATAATTTTAATATATATGAAAACTTAATCTCGAAAATAATGAAAGAAGCACCCAAAAATGTGAAAGATTGATTAATCTAAATATTGAACACTTAATCAAACAAAAGCAACAAAATGAAACACCTAGAAACTGATTTAGATGGCTAAGCACGTGATTAAAGCAATAACAATCTAAATATGGGCAACTTTGATATATCTGAAATTTTAAGCTCAAAACAAATGAGGTAAGCTCCAAAAAATTTGAAACAAAATTAAACAACCTCTAGGACACTTAAGTAAACAGAAAAAAATAATTTCAAAAATTTTAAAATAGATTAAAATATTAAGAATCAAGTTTAAAATAAGAATATAATGAACAAAAACAATTTTTTTCTATGAATAAATTCTAGCGTTAATTTATCAAAATAAGCACCTTAAAATTCAAAACTGTGAAAAAAAAAACTCATAAACTCTTCAAATAACTGACAATAATGATTATGCACACACAAAAATAGACTAAAATAAAAAGAGACGATATTAAACCAAGAAAAGTTGAAAATGATGGCATCTTAAAGGGCTTGGTGATTTTGATCTTTCAATTTTGTTTCTGGAGAATAAGAGCGTATTTTAAGAGTGTTGGGATGTTGAATGATGAGTTAGGAAGGGTTTTGTCACATTTAAAAAAGCAATCCTAGCCTTTTAGAGGCAAAAAACACATTTAATCCACGAAATGAAATAAAGAGCAGTTAGAGACAACTTTGAGTGATCTATATTGTTAGAGCTCTAATCATCATTTTGAGTGCTTTAAAATTGAAATAAAATTTTTGTGCACTCTTGATACCTTGGGAAAAATATGTATGATAATTTTTAAGAAATAAAAAATGAGTTTAGTATAAAGAAATCAGATTGAATGATGATAATTCAAACTAGATAGATTAGAGGTATGTCAACAAATGAGCTTACACCAAATGAATTTTAACTTTAAAATTGAAAACAAATGTCCAAAACAATTCCTAAATATCCATAAATTGAATAAAACTTCAAACAAGGTTTAAAATATAATTTGAAACCATATAAATAACCAAAATTATTCAATGATTATCTTATGAAACTTTATTCAATTTTTAAAATTATATGTAATATAAGATCAAAATTAAGCTCTTAGATTAATGGAAAAAAAAGTGAAACTTACAAATATATTCAAAATGAACTAATTAAGGTCTTGTAGCTTCTACATCTCTTATTCTTCCTTTAACTTCATTTTTGTTTGTGAAGTTTCAAGCTTTCTAAATGGAATCATTTTACAATACACGTATCTTTAAATTTCACATCATAAACTTAAATTATTAGTAACAATTATGTTTTGTTATCATTAAAACTAAGATTGTAACCTCTCTTGATTAAAAAATCCTATGAAACTTAGTTACACCTTGACAGAAGTTGACTAAACCATTGGGATATCTTTGACTAAACATAATTAAATCATTAAGATAAGAGGTGAACAAATTGGGATAAAAGTGAGTCCTAATGTTTAATCTTGTATTGAAAAGTTCTTGCACAAATATTTTTTGATTTCTTATTGTTAGTTTGTTCTATTTTAAGTTATTTCTTTAGTATTTATTGTTTAAAATTATTGTTTTAATCAAAATTCAACTCAGAATGTTAAGTGAATTAACCTAATCCTTGTGGGACGATATCTATTATACTACAAGTTTACAATTTGTTCATTTGTAGTATTAAATTAAAACAAGTTAATGATTAACAAGGTTTTGGTGTTGTTGCCGAGGATTAGTAATTTTAGCATCTTATTCAGTTTGTGTAATTTCAATTTAAGGGTATTTTAATACTTTTACTTGTGTATTTGCATATGTATTAAAACAAGCACTAGAAAGTCCAACAAGCTAATTAACGAAGAGGTTTTTGAAATAACTAAACAAAAGAGGGAGTTATAATTAGTAACGTGCCAAAAGGACATTGAAAGAACTATGCCAAAAGAAGGTGAGCAAGGAGGACACTAAAGGACATATATGGATTTCACGAGGCCTAGTTTTGATGCAAACCAAAAAGGTGTAACAGGACCTCTCGTTCAAGCAAATAATTTTGAGATCAAATCACCTTTGCTCGACATGCTTTAATAAAGTGTTCAATTCTATAGGTTGGAGAATGAAGATTCTAATGCCCATCTTGCAAACTTCTTAGAGACTTTTGATACCTTCCAATACAATGGATTTCTGTAATACGCAGTTAAGATGTGGGTTTTCTCTTTTACTTTGAAGGATAGGGTTGAACTCTATCAACCCAAAACACATCACTATATGGGAGAAACATGCACAAGCGCTTCTATCTAAGTATTTCCTATTGAACAAGATGATGAGGATCATTAAGGAGATCAGAAACTTCCAACAATGTGATGGGAAGTTATTGTATGAGGCATGAGAGAGGTTTGAAGAGCTACATAGGATTTTTCCACTTCACGGCCAACCAAGGGAGTTCCTTTTGCAAACATTCTAGAATGGTGTGAACTCAAATACATGAACAATTGATGTGATGGCTAGAGGATTGTTAAATTGGAAAACCCTAGATGTAGTCCATGATATTTTACGAAAATGAAAAAAAATAGTTGCCTATAGTCAAATAAGAGGAGTAAGTAAGGATTTAGAGAGCAAAAGGGTTAATCCATATTTATTTAATGATAGCCTTTCAACCATAAATTTAGGCTCTAGCCAAGTGACTGAGCGACTTACATGGTACCTCTTCTTCTTCAGATAAAGCTATGAAACTTATATGTGAGTTATATGTGTAGGATAATATGGCCTAATTAGTTTCTAATAAGATAGACTTGGGTCCATAGAGAACAAGATGGATAAGTTAATAGACGTATAGTTGGTTCCAAGTTTGCAAGTCAAGAGGAAAAGCAAAAGAGGATGGAGACAAAGTTTAACCATATAGTGAAGAATCATGCATCTTCCATCTATAACTTAGAAATTCAAGTGGGTAAACAATGCCTTATATTAAGAATTATAGGGAGCCTTCCAAGTAACGTGGGGGTGAATCCAAGGGAATAATTAAAGGCCATCATAGTTAAGAGTGGCAAGAAACTTGAGGAGTCAAAGGAAAAGATCAAAAGCTTAAAGAAGGAGAAATGAGAGAAAGAAGAAGAGGAGGAAAAAAAGCCATATGTGACACCATCATTATATAAGCCAAGGATTCCCTACCCATAAAGATTCAAGTAAAATTAAGTGGATGTATAATTTTCCATGTTCTTGGAGAAGTTGAAGAAGCTACAAATCAATTTGTCATTTATGAAAGCATTAGAAAGTATGCCAAGTTTTTAAAGGATAGCTTAATCTACAAGTAGAATTGAGAGGAAAACTAAATGGTGGCCTTGACTAAAAGTTATAGCACAATCATTATTAGCCACAAGCCATCCAAGTTACAAGATTCAGGGAGTTTCGTTATACATTGTGTTACTAGTAACTTGGAATTTTCTAAATGTTTGTGTGATTTAAGAGAAAGCATTAATTTGATGCCTTTATCCATTTTTAGGAAATTAGGGCTAGGAGATATGAAGTTAATGTCCATTTTTATTCAATTGGCAGATCAATCGATTAAGAAGTCATGCAGAGGGGTTGAAGACGTATGGTTAAAAGTAGATAAGTTTATTGTTTTGGTCGATTTTTTTATGCTTGAATTTAAAGAAGATAGAAATTATTCTTTGATTTGGGGAAGGTCCTTTATGAATATTGGTATGGCATTGGTGGATTTACAAGAGGGAAAGCTAGTGTTAATATTGGGGAAGAACAAGTGAAGTTTAGCATGAGTAAGCCCTTGAAGAGACTGGTGGAGGGTAATGCTTGCATGAAAAATGATATTGTTGATGAATCTTTAAAGGATGTAGGAGAGCAAGTTGAGGAAGTGATAATTGTGTTTTTGTATGTGTTTTTCTAAGTGTTTTCTAAGTGTTTATTACATATTAGGTTGTTTTTATTGTGTTTTAATATTTATTTTGTGTGTTTTTGTTTAGTATAATTTTAATTATTGTTTTGTTTTTGTTTAGTATTAATTTGGAGTAAGTTTTGTTTATTTAAGTGTTTTTATTCAAGTTTTGTGTTTTTATTTATTATTATTTAATTATTAATGTTGGGTTAGAATTAAATATTATTGGTGTATGTATTTATTATGTAGGGTTTATTAAAATTAAATTTGAAGGTGGAAGAAATTTTAAAAAAAAGAAGAAGAAGAAGAAAAAAAGAGAGAAGTAGCCTAGATTAGAGCCTTGGCCTGCGTCCTGCCCTAACCAGTAGCCCACTCTTCCCAGAAGCTCCCAGCAGTAGCAGTAGCCCAACGTCCAATTGCCCCAGCTCGCGTGGACTAGCCCGCCTGCTGCTCTAGTCCATCAGACGCTCCCAGCAACAGCAGCCCAACCTGCATGCTCTAGATCAGCCCATCCTCTAAGCCCACGCACCTGCAGTCCTACGCCCCAGACCCGCGTAAGGGCCGCGCCTCCTGAGCCCGCCTAGATCCTATGCCCAGCCCGTCCCTCCTGCAGCAGACCCGCCTAGTCCTCCCTCCAGCTTGGTCCTCGCGCCCAACAGCTCCTGGCCAATCCCACCAACTTCTCCTCTAAACCTCCTCTGTAGCCCACTCACCCAAGTCTTCTCCTCCTTTACAACAGCCCAAAAGAAGAAAAAGAAGGGAGAAGACCTAGAAGATAGGAGGGAAGTGTAGACATGAGGAGGATTCGGACAGTAAACAAGAAAATCAGGGAGCAGCGCAGACAAGTGGAGACGCAGAAAATGAAGATAGGAGGCGCATAGACAAGCAGAGAGAATTAATTTTTGGACAGTAAAAGGGGGTTGCCAGGTGAGGGACGTGCACAGAAATGAAGAAAAGAGGCAACTTCAGAGGAGAAATAAACTTCAAGCCACACACAAATACAAAAACTTCAAGAGTTCATCAAATTCTTTATTTTATTTTCATATTTATTTTAATTTCATTTTAATTTTATTTTTACTTTTATTTTATTATGTTTTACATTTTCAAGAATATAGACTTGACTGAACTTATTTTTATTATTATGTGTAACTAAAATATTTTTAGGATTTGTTATTTGAATTATTTGGGACCCTTTGGTTATTAATTTAACTTTAGGAATATGTGTGTTGTTTATTGTGCGTAA
>JAOXYD010028365.1:0-14262 GCA_028565735.1 Pinacopodium congolense | reverse complement strand
TAATAATAATAATAATAATAATAATAATAATAATAACAAAGAATAGCTATTCTTGGAATAGTTAAAGATGGGTGGGGGGTCAAGAATAGGTATTCCTTATTTTTAAGGAATACCTATTCCTAGGAATAGTTATTCCATAACTCATTTGTCAATCAAACACTGGAATGATTATTCTTTAATAATAGATGAGGAATAGAATGGCTATTCCCCTCAATCAAACATACCATTATTACGTAGAAACATATTTACTATTTATAGGGAGGTGAAGGTGTTTCTTAATCTCGACCATTAATCTTGTTTAATATTAGTCATCAATTTTCCTTGTATAAATGTAAAGCCTGTTGTTTTAACTTTTTATTTTCGTTTTTTGTTTCGTTTTCAAAAATTGATAAAATTAGTTTTAACTAGTTTATGTATGTTTTTATGAGTTTCTATGCATGCTTATTAGTTTTTATATTTTTCCTTAGCTTTTGTATGTTGTTTTCATCGATTTTTGCATTAAAAAATAGAAACAAAAAACAAAAACTAATAAAAGAACCAAACAACTTGTAGCTTGTAAAATGTTAACCCATTTTCATCGTTTTCCAAAAGTTTCTACATGTTTTCTTAAAACATTAAGGTTCTACATGCTTGCAAGAGAATGGAAAATATTAAGGTTCTTTAATGTAACCGTTGCATATTTAGAGGTAAGATTGAACTATTTGTCTTCATTATATAATGGGGGATTCGTAAGGATAATATAGTTAATTTAGGTGAAGACACAAAGTTTAGTAACTTTACCAAAATGAGCTCAATTGAATTTAATTATAAAAATAATACTCCTAAGTTTTATAGGTCTTCCAATACATGTTCATTATCCCCTATAGTCATAAGGCATCCCTTTAAGGTATTGTATAAACTTGGAAATATCAGGCTTGGAAAGAGGCTTCATTTGATAAATTCCTTCTCAAACTCCTTACTTAGAGATTATGATGATTTATAGTTGCAAGCCACATTAGAGAAGTGCCCCAATCCTAGGCCATTAAAATTCATGCACCAGTGCATGGTAGTTTGTACAACCTAAGCATTGGGATTGGCTCTTGATTACTAATGATTACCTATGTATGCTTTATGCCTAATCTTTTTGATTGAAATTTGCATCTTCTATACTATCGCAACTTCTAACACATTATTAATTGATGCTTATTCCCTATGTATCGTCATTATTTCTTCTATAAGCAAAAAAATTCATAACCTATAACCCTTTTATGCACATTAGTTTACTTTATTAAGCTTCATCCCATTGTGAAAAATTCCCCACTGTTGCCTCTCATTTGATTCTTAAAGGGATGCATGATTGAAATGATAAATTTGTTTTCCTAACGAATGAGATATACATGTAGATCCTTTGGATTATCTTGAGGAAATAGATTGCATGTTCTCTCAATAGGATAAAAATAATGTAGCTTGAGGTTCCCTTATTAGAAGCTAGTAAATCTAACATATCATTTCTCCTAGAGACATTCTTATGCAAAACAAGTTTAGTCCATTTAAAGGTATCTTATAAAGATAAGCATCGTTGAAGGTTTCTTTCCTCCCATTTTGTTTTTCCTTATTTTGTATTGAAAATTTTGCTAAAATTTTTTCTTTTATGGTATCTATGAACATGAAGAAGACGTTTTTTAGAATAAAGGAAGCAAAGGAAAAGGCCTATTACATCTTTAAGGGAGAAGAAGAAGCAAAATGTGACCCAAAGTGATGAGATCACTATTATTAAGCTAACACTCCCAATGAATTGCACTCTTGGTTCCTACCACACTTACTTTTGTCATGGAGAATATCATTGCCTTCCCTATTCACCATACGCCTACTGAGGAAGATGAATATTTCTTTCCTCAATTTAACTTAAAGAAGAGTGGAAAAGCCTTAAAAGGTTAAGAGTTAGTTTATAAATGATTATAAGCATGGTGATCCTAAGGATAAGGCGAGCTCAAGGGCATAGATATAGAATTATTTAGCATTTTTGTTAAAAGACACTTAAAAGGGTAAATTTACTTAGTTAATTTTACTTCTTCTTTTCTATTCATGCTTGATGTTAATTTTAGTTCTTATTTCCTATTCATGCCTGATGTTTCTCTCTCTTTCTTCTAAAGTTATTTCTTTCATTATCATAATTTTTAAGAAAATATATAAGGAATTAGATAGGATTGATAAAGAGAAAGAAGAGGTTAAAAGTGTTATGATGAGGGCTTACAATGATCTAAAGGCCTTTTGCAGGGAGAAGCAAGTTATTAAAGAGCAATTCTTCTAAAAATAAGAACTAATAAAATAGGTTATTAAAGTTCTCATAAAAGGTTTATTAAGGATGTTCTTGAAGTGTTTTATTCTCACAAAAGCTTTAGAGTTCTCCTTTTTACATGTTTAAAGTAGGTTAATAAGTTCTTTCGTTAGGAGAATTAGTTATTAATGTTGTCACAAAAGGTTTATAGTTCTCTTTCTTATCTTGAACAACTTTATGTATTTAAGGGCTCCAATCGTGCATATACATCTATATGTATAGTTTTGTATAAAAGTTGCATAATTAAGAGGATATAATTTCAATAAATTTTTAAATAATCATCTTGATGCATTAAAATCTTTTAGGAAACTAGTTTGAAGTGTTTGTGTGTGTATATGTATATACGTGTGTGTGAGGGTGTGATAAGGTTTGTAAATAAGAATAGTTTGAATATATTATAAAATATTAAAAGTGTGAAAAACTAATTTATGGAGAGACTAATCAATCAGTGGTAACATTAGTGGTCAATCAGTACGTGAATATAGTAGATAGTGGTTAACAAGAATGGCAAGACTGGTCAAGGGATTGATTGTTAGACTAATGGGCAGAAAATCTGAAGAACAATGACTAGTTTCAACAAGATTTTGAGTGTAAGAATTTTGTATACAAACGACTATAAATAGTTAGTTGGACAATTTTCACTTACAAATAGATGCTTTGAGGATGTGTATTATGCATCAATTAAGTAAGAAGTGAATTTTAGTAAATTAAAGAATTTTAAAGTAATCAATTTAAGTGTTTTGTGAGTGTTCTTAAAGTATTTTATGTGCATTCATTTTGAAGTTATTAAGAGTCTTTTCTAATCATTTTTTAATGATTAAATGAGATCTTATTGAGTGTATTTTGGTTGTTTGGCTTGTTAATATTAAAGATTAAGGGTTACTCTTAACCCATGAAGAAATAATTTCTTGAACAAGGGTTAGTCTTCACCCATAAAGAAGAATGAGTTAGTAAAATTCCCAATAAGTGGTTAGAAAATGGATGTACATATGGGTTGTCCACTGAACCACTATAATTTTTTTTCTTTTCTCTGCCCTATTTCTTTACTTTACAAGTTTATGTTAATTTAGGTTATATTGTTTTATTAATTCAATTACATTTTTGCATTGCACGAGGAGAGGATATTTTAAGTTATGTGAAAAGACTTAGAAAAATTTTAAGTCACCTAATTCACTCCTTTTAGCTGTCATATAGAGTCAACAAGTAGTATTAGAGTAAGATCTCACATTGCATAAATTTTTAACAAAATTTTGAATAAAGATCATTAATGACACATTTGAATATATTTGCTCCTCCAGCAAAAAAGGTCAAAATGATAGTAGAACCCACATTTTTTTTTAGAAATGATTATTTATATTGGAAGACTAAGATATAATATTTTTGGATGGTCGATATTGTAAAATTGTTGAAAACTATTTCATAAGGATTACCCATCCCTATAAAAATTATAGGAGATAAAAAATTCCAAAATTAAAGAAAGAGAATATTAATGATGAAAATTTACCATCTTTTAATAATAAGGCTATGCATATCATATTTTGTACCTTAAATGCAAAATGAATTCAATAGGGTCTCCTGTATGAAACTGTTAATGAAATTTGGTAGGTACTAGAAGTCATATATGAGAGTACCAACTAAGTGAAAGAGAGTAAGGTTGGCATGTTTACCTATCAATATAAACTTTTCTATATGGATCATAATGAAAGCATCTCTTCCAGGTCTACTACATTCATTGGTATTATAAATGTTGTTAAAGGCATAAGTAAGACTTTTACTAATGTTAAATTGGTGAAAAAGATTTTAAGATTCTTAGCTAATTCATAGGAAGCCAATATAATAATGATCTACGAAGCTAACCCTTGGAAGAGTTTATGGGATCCATTCTCATTTACAAAATGAGAGTTAAGGAGAGACGAAAGGAGGAGATAATTCAAATAAAAAACATGCTTTGTGAAGTATTAAAGGAAGAATATAATGATTATGACATCTCCACAAGTAGTAGTGATAAGGAGGAGATTGCATTACTCATGAGGAACCTCAAGAAATTTTCTAAGAAGAAGAGCTTCACAAGAAGAAGTGACTCCAAAGAAGGTAAGAATAATTGTAAGTATAAATTATCTAACATAACTTGTTTTAAGTACGAGGAAACTAGTTATATGAGATCCTAATGGCCACTTCTCAAAATATATGAAAGAAATAACAAAAAGGAGAAAAAAGATTATAAAAAGATGAAAGCTTTAAAAGCAACCACGTAGGATGGCACAAGTGAATCGGAGAGTGAATAAAAAGGATCACACATGTATTTTGTGTAAATGATGATGTATCATTATGTTCCAATTCTATCAATGAAAGTGAATATAATGCTGATCTTACTTATGAAGAATTAATCGCATACTTATAGTCCTTAACTAGGAAGAAGAAGAAGTTATCTAATAAGTATAAAAAAAACATTGAAATTGTTGGATGCTTAAAAATTAAAGGATATGAAGTTAAAACTACTTGTAAAGCATAGAATGAAAGAATATGGATAATTATAATATACAAAAATTGATAAATGAAAATTCATATTTAAAATGAAGTAGAAAGTTTTAAAGAGTTATTGTCCAAATTCACTAAAGTTATTGAAAAGTTAGAATGCTATGAAAAGCTCCAAATAATAGTTGTGGTCTAAGATAAACCCATATAAATGCACCATTAAGTAGTAGGACTACTTTTATCAACGAGAAGAACTTAGATGATAAACATATACCTAAATCACATGAACAAAATGCACCTACATCTAGATCACAACCTAGGAGAAAGTTTGATCCATACATGTATGGTCCTATGACTAGATCTAAAATTGCATCATATCAAGTTAGATATAATACCTATGCTAAGACCCAATATCATCCACCTAGGCCTCATTACCATATAGGAACTTATAATAACCTAAGATTTAAGAATGCATATACATATACACATATGACCCTATTCACCCATGAATTGTCAATTTTGTTTATATTTTGGACACAATAAAATTTTTTTATGATGAACAAAGGAAGTGGAATGATATGCTAATAGGATGAAATGAAAGGAAATCAACTAACCTCAAACGACTCAAATTAGTATGGTTGCCTAAATTAAAATGATTTCTTTGTTTTTTAAGTCACAAGAAAAATGATAAAATTTTATATGGATAGTGATGCTCAAGACACGTTATTGGTGGCACTTTTTAATTCATTTCCCTTAAAAGCAAAGATAGAGAAATTGTCAAGTTTGGACAAAATTTCAAGGATAAAATATTTGACATTAAAAAAGTCAATAAAAAAAATCATGCGACAATCAATAATATTCTTTTAGTTTAGGTTTAAAACATAATATATTAAGTGTTAGTTAATTGTGTAATAAAAACTACAAAGTATGATTTGGAGGACATACATGCATGATTTTAGGAAAATTGAAAATAGTATTGCATTTTTAGGAAAAGAAGAAGGAAATATTTATATTATTGATCTTGATGACTTCTCTAACTATGATATAAAGTGCTTAGTGTTTATGGGTGAAGATGCATGAGTATAGCATAGGAGGTTAGGACATGAAAGCACGAAGCTAATTTCAAATCTTAATTCCAAACAACTAGTAAATAGGCTACCTAGTGTAAAATTTAAGAAGGATAAAATTTGTGGAGCTTGTCAAATGAGAAGCTCATTCAAGTGTAAGAAATTTGTATCTTCATCTAGACCCTTATAATTGCTTCATATGGATTTTTTTGGTCCCACTAGGGTTATTAACTTAGGAGGCAAGTTTTATGCAATATTTGATTTCAATAATTTTACATAAGTTTTATTTCTAACTGGTAATAATAAATGCTTTAAATATTTTATGAGATTTGTTATGAGAGTTTAAAATGAAAAAGGTTTCTCAATTATGTCTATTTCAAATGACTATAGTAAAGAGTTTAAAAATTATATGTTTGAATCCTTTATGATAACAATGACATTTGTCATAATCTTTTTGCACAAAGGTCCCCCAACAAAATATTGTCAACAAAAGAAAAAAAAGACTTTACAAAAAAATTTCTAGAATTGTGATTAATGAGTGTGACTTGTTTAAGTACTTTAGGTCGAAAGCTATTGCATGTATATTCCATATAGTTAATAGGGTATATATGAGGCTTACTATAGATAAAACACCTTATGAACTTTGGCATGGAAAAAATCCGTTGGCTTGTAAGTATTTTACTGATGTGAAATGATATTTGATCTCCAATTTTTTACAATTTTTTTACTTGCTTTGCTATTAAATTAAGTGTTATTATCTATAATAATTACTAAGGGAATTTCATATGTATTAATATATATATATATACATGATATTTTTATTAAAAAACCTTTTATTAATTCTTTTATCACATTGGTCAATGATTCTACTTCCATCCACCTTTATTAAATAAGCAACCACAATTATGAGGAAATTGAGTTGTTTTATAGTGTGCGGAAATAGTCCTCCTATTAAATGATGTAAAATGGAATAACATTGGCATTTGTCACATCTTTTTACAAATTCTCAAGTATTCATTTGAATTATGGGATAAAAATACCCCTATCTTAAGATCCTATAGATGATAGTCCTTGATATGCCTCACATACTCCTTTATGTATTTTAGGAAGAATGTATTATACTTTTACCTTTGGAATGCAATTTATGTGTGACAAAGTAAAATATCTCTTAAATAATTGCCTATTTATAATTGAATACCTTAAGTAATGAGTTAAAAAAATTCGCATGTTTTTTTATCTTTTATTTCCCCTTTGGTAGGTAATTTTTTTTTGTATAGGTCAAATTTACTTCGTTCTATTCATTAACATCTACCTTATTTATTTGGGTGAATATTGATTCCATTTATTCTTTATAAAAAATTTCTTATGCATGACATATTTGTTTGATTTGAGTTTTTGGTAAATAGTTAACCTTGTAATTTATTGCTAAGGTATCAATATGATATTTTTATGTATATTTCCAATAACCTGCCTGAAACTCTCTTCGTATTTTATTAATTTGTCTTCTTTAAACTCACGTTGGTATGAGTATAATCTTATGGTTCTAATTTTTATTTGAGATTTGCGATGTAATTTTAACCTAAATAACAATGTCTCATATTCTAATTCATTATTAGACATTTTAAGTTTTGTCCAACTATATACTGTATGACTATTATCGTTGCACTTTCAAGTATAACCTTGTGTCATTATCTCTATCACTTATGGCTCCATCTATGAACATTATATGTGTCAGTTACTTACTTTTTTGGTTTATTCTCCTCCTTTAAAAAATATTTCCATTTTAAGTACATGGTCTATTATAATTGAAGAAGTTAAAGAGTTTAGGATGTCCCTAATGTTAAACTCTGCGAACTAAATTGACCATTTTATTAGTATTCTTGATTTTTAATTTTTAAAATACTTGGCCTAATTAGATATATATACATATTTTAATGGTATGTAACCCAAATAAGGCCCCTATCTTTCTAACATTAATGAGGAGTGCGTAAGTTGCCTTTTCTAATTTTAGAAGCTTTAACTTTGAGACTTATTAAGATGAGTGAGAAGCTTCTTGTTTTATCTTCCCGAAATTAGATTGGAATCTAGTAGAATCTCTGTATCTATCTTCATTGCTTCCCATGGATAAGTGTGTTTCAGACTATATTTCTAAATTGTTTTTAGGTTTTTAAGTGTTGTTTATGCGTTTTAAATTAAGTTAGTAGAAAATTTTGCATCCTTTTCATTATCTTTTATGTGTTTTAGTGTTTCTTTATATTTTTAGTGTTTAAGGGCAAAATATGAACTTATTTAAGGAATGGGTTGATGCACTTTGATGTTTGGATGTGCAGGTAACAAATAAAACCCAAACTAGTACCAATTTTCGTATACTGTAACTTCAGCGATGTATTAGGTGCCCTTAAAGAACTCGGATTGCTATGAAATTTTACAAGGTGCTATAAAAACATGTTAGGAGCCTACATATTAAATTTCATGACATGTGAAAGTCTATAGATGAAGATGTAGCAAAAATACTAAGTAGAGGTTAAAACTAGAAAATATGACGTGGCAGGATGACGTGACCAAACGTGTATAAGATGTGTTTTATGCTTTTTTGAACATAAGAAGATGTGACGAACCCTAACAGCCATAATTCGGACCCCTAGGACAAATCCAAGACATAAATAAAGGGTTTTAGAAGAGAAAAACCATGTGGGAACTCAAGAAGAAGGAAGACAATCAAGATTCAATAACGGCTGTCTAGATTTTCCTAAAAAGGAAGCTTCATCATCTTCACTAGTTCATCTTTCTTTTACTTTTATTTTGATGTTTAATTTGAATAATCTTTATTTGAACATGATTATGGATTACTAAATCTATTTTAGGGATTTTTCTTAAATTGTTTATCCAAATTTTACTATATTGATTTAATACATAGTTATTTGTGTTAATTGTTAAGCTTATAATCTCTTCGAAGCAAGAGATTGTTTTGATTTATTTAAGTTAGGGTGTACGACAAGAGTTGGTAGCTTAACAGACCTAAAATTAACTGATTAATAGTTGATTGAAAAGAGATCTTAATTATTTATTAATTTTCCTTAGGATTGCTTCAAATTCAATTGCATTGTTTAGGAGTAGTGTTGTAAACCGAAAGGTTACAATTCAATTTTTAGATAGTTTAATTAGGATTAATTGGTTAGATCTCGAGAGAGGGTAATCAACTATTGGATATCTAGGATCAAATACAATTAAATCAATAAGGCAAAAGGAAAATAAATAAGGATAAAACAACCCCTAAGTCTCCACTATTGAGTATGTTATGTGTTTTGCTCTCTTACGCGAATACATTCATTCAAGTTTCGTTAGTTTAATTTAATTTTTAGTTTCTATACTTTTGTGTAACGCTCCCGAGAATTTAATCATAAAAAAACATAATCTAAATCCAAATCGCAAATTTCATTAAAACCATTTAGTAAAGTCCAAAACATAAATCTAATCCATACAATAAAAGTAATATTTAAATTGTCTAAAAAACCAATAAATTGATCTAAATATCCACAATTTGGTCCAAATAGCATTATCTAAAGTCTCAATAAAACCACAGAATAACAAAAG
This sequence comes from Pinacopodium congolense, assembly GCA_028565735.1. NCBI lineage: Eukaryota > Viridiplantae > Streptophyta > Magnoliopsida > Malpighiales > Erythroxylaceae > Pinacopodium > Pinacopodium congolense. Next base: position 4,809 of record JAOXYD010028365.1, on the reverse strand, counting down.
CCCGATTTGTTACTGAGCCATCTAAAATTCAGCAAAGAACTCGAACAAATCGATGCTTCAAACACAATCAATCAATCTCTTGAAAATTTTCCATGGATAGGGGTAAGCTGCCAACTCAATAAGATTTCTATATTTACCTTTATATCGGTTTTTTTACTTATATAGAATCTTGTATATGTATATATGTATATTTTATACAATATAAACAGAATATTCAATCATGCAATGATGCAAATATATGATGTCTCACAATGTAATTCTATTTGTTAATTTTAATAATTTCTATATATTTCAATTATTAGGGCCTTACTTAACCCAGTAGGATATATCCAACTGTTCGCCGGCTCAAATCTCATATCAGTTGATAAATCAATATCGCATGTGCATGTAAATACAAATGGCACAGGGTATCTATTATCAGATAACCTCGACATCGCTCTGATACCTAGCCAATGGCACAGAATATCCTTGGGACTCAGGATATTCCAGTTCCACTGTGGTTCCTAGCCATGGAAACATGACATCACTAGGACTTATGATGCTCCGGTACCTAATCCACTTACAGATACCTAGTCTCAATCTCAATTTCATATCATATTAATGAATATCAGACATAGACTGCTGAACATACCTGGCCTAGGTAAGCTATTTCTCTATTTCTTATTCTCAATGGCTAATCATATCAATCTTGTATAGATCGTATCCAATTATTGATCTATCATATGCCATGTCCATGATGTAGTTCATAAAATAACTATCATCAACTAATTTTATATTCAATTAATTTATGTAACATAATCAAGCATTTAATTCTAATTCAAAAGTCATAAAATTTCCAATTTATTTACAACAGGGAATATTTAATCAACATTTAATCACATACTATCATCAATTAACATTTAATTCACTAATTTAATAATTTCCATACCTTTAGAAAATATACTAAATCATTTTTCAATTAAATTATGCTTCATAAAATTAATCATATAATTAAGGAAATCAATATTTATTTAATCCACATAATATTACATTTATAATGTTTTGCATTAATTAAATGTTGTAAGGGTAAATTAGGAAAATTCTTACTTGAACCCAAAGCCTAAATTTCCTTGGATCGGCCCGAAGCTTCACTACTGATCAGGAGGATCTATCAAAATAAATAAACCTTATTATGTCCAATTATATTATGAATAACTCTAATAAATGTCCAATTTAGTCTCTATAGACTTAATTAAAACCCAACTTAATTTAGGGCCCAAAATAAAATTCAATTGTTTAATAGTCCACTTTAAGCCCAAGCGTAAAGTCTATATTCACTTAAGCCCTAACCCATTTCATTCACATCCTAAATCTGACCTAAAAGCCCATAACTAAATAATACTCCATCAGCCCTAAATAATTTCCAAGCTTTAATATCTCCTAAGCCCATCAGTCTAGAGTCCAAATCCATACCAGGCCTAAACAACCTAAACAAACTCCCAAGCCCACAGATATAACTGACCCACAATTGACTTAACCCAAACAGTAATTAATCCATCTAGGATTTTTAAAAGCCCATAACCCATTTAAGGGCCCTAACCCTTTGATCCTAAAATACCCCTAAGCTATCATCTTCTCCAGACGTTTCCTTCCTCTCCCTCTCTCTTCTTTTCCAACGGATCAACCACGCCTCCGATTGTCTTCTCCAACAAAGTTTTTGCCAGAGGTGAGTTGAAACTTCCCTCTTTCTTCTCCTGATTTCCTCTTCTCTCCATACTGAAACTCTCTTCTACTCTGCCTGAATCTTTCTTCTCCTTTTTTCTTCCTTTTCTCAAATCCAGTGACCTCTAACACTATTTTCAGCCCTCTCAAAGCTCTCTCTCTCTCACTCTCACCTGTATTTTCTTTTGCTTAATCTCTCTCTCTCTCTCCCCCTCTAGCTTATTTCGATTATGCAAATAGATGCATAACACAAACTTAACCAAACTCATAATAAGGGAGAAAAGAAATAAGAAGGGTTACGAATCATACTCATCGCCAGCAGCAAATTCCAGAATCTAGTGACGCATTGACAGATTGATAAAGGAAATGTATCATGCCAAAATCACCATACACATATCATTTCTCCACTAAGAGATAGCCAGCTCCAAGGAAAAAAATGAAAAGAGCTTACCGGTATCCGACAAAGAGCTTCGAGTTCTTCTCCTCTCATTGTCATCCCTTGCTTCCACCAAAGTGCATAGAAGTAAGAAGGATGAAAAAAGAATAAACGAAATTTAAACCCAAATTTTAATTCGGTGAAGATCCTTTGCTACTTCTGTATATAAATAGTCGATTCCCCTCAATAGAACTGAAACCAATTCGGTTTTAGTTCTTCTCCTCTCTCTGTAACATTTTTTTAAGGGTCAGTTCGGATCTTCTTCTAAATTTGACCTAGGCCCAAGCCCAAGTGCCCAAGTCCATGTAATAACAGGTGGGCTTTATATTTTGTTACCTTAAACAAAGTGTAATTCAAATTTTTAGGTTACTAGAATCAATTCTTGTGGGATCGATATCAATTATACTATAAATTGTGACCTATATACTTGCAGTGTAACTAAAACTAGCAAACAACCACTATTTCCATTATCTGCCTCTCTTAGTCCCTTTTAATCTCTTGCTATGATCCCTTTCCTTCTTTCCTACAATTCTTTCTAGTTCTTTTTTTTCTCCATTTCCCACCCAACATTGTTTCCTTAATTGGTAGCTAACTTTTGAATAACAAAAAAGCTACCCTCCCTTTTTCCTTATTTAAACCTCCTTTTCTAGGTCCAAACCATGCTCAATTCCCACATCCCTTTTCTTTAAACCCCTCACCCTCTTTTAATAATATAGACCAAGGTTATGAAAGGGACACTTCGGGCAACAGTAAAGTGAAAAGAACATGATTTAAGTAGTTGGAGATTCCAATCCTAGAGCTAATAGATTAGCTTTATTTCCTCTTATTGATAACAATGGCTCCAACATTGATTCACCACCCTTAGAAGTCCTTAAGTAAGGAGTTGCTAGATGTTCAGTTTATATGGTTAGATTCTTTGTAGGAAGAAGAATGACATATCTAGTTATAAAGCATGGGCCTTAAAGCAATGAAGAAAATATGGTTTAGAGGATGTCTTGCTAAATGATTATAACCTTTACTTCTTTAAATTCATTTAAACTGTTAATATGCAAAAAAATTATTGAGACTAGTCTATGGCATATCCACAGTTGGCCCCTATTCCTATAAAAAAGGAATCCTGGCATGAAACTTGAAGATATAAAGAAAAAAACACATTCCTCTTAAAGTGTAAATCCATAATATGCCTATAAATATTGCTCTACCTTAGATCTTAGCTACCTGGGAAGTTATATTAGCCAACCCTCTATATGGATGAAGTTGCTACATTACTAAAGGGAGTGAACTTTGTAAGAATATGTATAAAGGCAACTCAGGGATAAGAACTACTTCTTAAAATTCTAATAATGAGATCTAATAAAGAGGAAGAGCTAATAAAGGATGCATTATAAGTCTCCATTAATGGAAGCCTTCTATGAAGCATCAAGGCAAAGAATGGAGGGCAAATAGAAGAAAGCTTAATATGAGTGAATATAGTGAATTAATGGGGTTAGACCCTTTATAACTAAAGGAACAACTAGTACAGATGTAAAATAACATGGTGTAAGAATAGCTATAGAATAACATGATGAAAGATTAGTCTTTGGAGCATTCCAGACAAATTAAAAAAAAATAGAGTAGGACCAAAAGAAAATTGTAGCAAATTCAAGTTATCTAAACATTGATTTGACTATAAATTTGCATTAGGGGAAGATAAAATTGAAGGGAGGATATGCAATAGTAAGGCTAAATAGAAAAGTAGAGTTGAAAACCCTATTGCAAAAACATTATAGAAGAACACCTAAGCTATGAGGAGGCTTTTAGATAAGTCCCTAAGAGGAAGTTAGTTACGAAGACTAGAATTAAGGTAACCTCAAGTACCTTATTCCCTCCGTAATATCAATTCTTTCTTAAAATGTAAAAGGCATCATATCTAACAAAAAATAACAGGCTATTTTGACTATCTTAACTATATAAAACCATGGTTAAAAGGATGATTAGAGACAAAATTAAAGCAAGATCATAGCATAAATAATTGGTTTATACATAAAGATTAAAAGATTTTGATGAATCATTAACACCACTGTAATGAAAGTATCTTGATTAAATATGATCTTAATGTTTTAACAATTATTCAATGCTTATCTATTGATCAAATTATGCATCTAGAGACTTTACTAAAACCTCATCAAATCAAAGTTTACTTCTCAGTGATATATGTTACAAATTTATCTTTGTAAAAGAACTCATTTTGGAGTAAGTTATAGGAAGTTCAAGAGGGAATAAATCCTCCTTGGTTAATGATTGGTAGCTTTAACTACACGTTACTGTCACAAAAATCAGATCTAATTTCTAAAATCACTAGATTTTATCATCATTTTAGGTCATGCATCACCACATTGGGCATAACTAACTTAAGGCAAGAAAGTTATTAAGCTCATACTATTAAGTAGATTGGAGGAAGGTTTTTTAGGATAAAATTGGATAGGGAATTAGTTAATGATCTTTGATTATCTAAACTTCAAATTAATATCATATCATTGTCCTATACACATCCACAATCTCTTTCCCTAGCTGTCAAAGTGTTCCCCTTTTAATGGATTTTAATGTATATGTAATAGCTTTTACTTGTCATATTAAAATAATATGAAATGATTATATTATAAAAACAATGTGCCATTACCTTAAAATATTGC
>JAOXYD010028345.1:0-14264 GCA_028565735.1 Pinacopodium congolense | reverse complement strand
TAAATTTTATTGTCGTTTGATTTGATTCATTATGTCGTTTTTTATAGATAAATTGACTTCTCTTTATGTCGTTTTTGGATAAGGAAACGTGTAAAGTGTGGTGGACCAATTGTGGAGGGGAAGTCATGATAATGGGAAGAGTGCGTTTGGTAAATTTCTCAACCTTATGAATGGAGGTAAAAACAAAGGATGGGCTCTACTATAAGATAGGGAGAGGCTTTCTTGAAAAAATTTTTCTTTACACATTAAACAAATATTCAAGACTACGTTTTGTTAATTATCTACTTTAAATTTAATAAGTTAACCAATAAATTTTAGTTAAATTATCGTTAAACTTTTATTAATTCAATGTAAAGAGTTTGATATCAGAATTTTTAATACATCAAAAACGACTTGGAGTTAAGAACCTAAACTAATACATGATAGGATATATATTAGTAATGTTTTAAAAATCGGACCAAATATCAAATTAATAAGATATTTAAAGTTTAATTGCTATTATATTGCTATGGAATTGGTATAAAACAAATATAAAGTTAATTATCGGATCAAAATAATATTTGAATCTTATTTAAGTTATAATGATTAACTGATCAATTTTAATAGTAAATCAACTAATTCGTAGTTAAATTGATTAGTTTTATCATCCAACCCTCAATTTTATTATTTAACTAACAAGTTCTACTACTTAATCGATTGATTTGCCATCGAACTAGCTAGTTTAGTTACGTAATTGAATTCATTTTATGATTAATTCTTAGTTAAGCTAATTGAATCGGTTGGTCTGAATTAGTGTTATAAATATTATAAATTAGAAATGAATAATTAATTGAATTTAGTTTTTAAAGCTATTTTTGTTAATGGAGAAAGAAATATTATTTGAAATTTGGAGCAGAATTGCCTTCAAATGAATAGTTTAACATTTTTTAAAATTAATGAGTTGGTTTTTTCTTTTTAGTAATGCACAGTAAATAAGAGAACCCCTAGATTCAATACAAGTCCGATGAGGCTGCTTGATGTCTCGCAAAATTCAATATACCCACGAGAATTATTCATCAATTTTTGAATAATTACTTTGAAATTCATAGTTCTTTTGAACTTAAATTGGAATTATTTTTTAATTAATTTCTGTTTACATTCAAAATGGACTTAACTAGTACACACTAGATTTGCGGGCTAAGTAAAGAGAGATTTGGCTAAAATAAGGGAACAAAGCATAACTTAAATGGCCCAAATGGGGAAATCGGCTAAAAACCAAAGGATTCATTCAAGAAACCCAAATTGAGAGGAAGGAAAAGAGTTAAACAATGCAAGACAAAAAGTCCACGCTCAATGGTAAGGTATCCAAAGAAACTAAAGTCTTAGTCTTGTTTAGTTGAGTTATTATAAAAAAAATACACAAAAAACTGTACAAAAAACAGAAAAATACATAAAAATTAATATAAAAACATAAAAACTACAACTAACAACCCAATTAAATATGCCTTTAAACAAAAAATAAAAAATAAAAAATATATATTATAGGCAAAATATAATATATGTTCTTAAAAAGGAGATGTGTTAATTATTTTGCTTTCAATAGGCAACACACAATACATCTATTAAGCCAAAGCAGTTAACTAGTTGCACACCACATCTGTTAAAAGCAACGGAGCAAAGTGACTTATAAAAACAAATTGTAATGTTTTAAGGTGTATAGTATTTTGGTTTAATAATTTAAATTTATTTTATATTTAATAATTATTATTAAATTATTTTTTATTATAAATTTTAACCAAACATATTTTTGGTGTAAGAGTATTTTTAAAAAATCATGTAATTTTCTAAATATTAAAAATAATTTGACTATATAATATAACAACACTTTGATTGTTGCGTAAAATTGATTTAAATAGCAATAGTTTTAGTTGTTGCACATTTAGGATTTTAATGCAACAATTTTTTCTTTTTGTTGCCTCTCTCAACATATGGCAACAAATTATTATTATCGTTGCTTTTTAATGCTATTATAGATAACACTTTAAAAACTGTTGCATAATACTAATTTTTAGCAATAGTTCTTCAAACCGTTACAAGCCTTTTATTGCTTAAAACTCTTTTTGTTGTAGTGCCTAGACATATAATAGCATGTCTAAGGTACATCAAGAAATGAACATAACAAGTGAATTAACATAATGGTACTTAATGTCAAAGATTTAGGTAAATGAATAATCTGTTCATTTTGACATGAACATACCTCTGTAATTTGGTCATATCTTGGTCTGTATACCTCCAAATTGGATAGTTCTAATTGGAAATTAATCTAGAGACATAGATCTAAACCTTTCATAAGAAAACTAAAATTTTATTATGCCTCTAAGGGTTTTGAAGTTTGGGTTGAATTTGAGTTATGGCTACTATCCCTATTTTATAACAATCTGTAACATTTTGGGTATAACTCCCAGAATAATTAACTAAATTGCATGAAATTTATGAAATTAGAAAATTAAGACATAGGGTAATGAAATTAATTGATAAGATTGTAGGCCAATATGGTAAGTAAAGGAAAATTAAGGACTAATATATAAATTTTCTAAAGCTAACACATAAACCAATTGGATTAAGGCATGTGTGGACTATTTGGATTAAGGCATGTCTGACCAATAATAAAAAAGTATATGTGTAGGTCTTGAAAGTTTGGAATGGGGATACGGAGAAGGGGATGCACGACATTCTAAGTTTAGATTTTTCTCCTCTCCATTTCACCTTCTTCATCTTATCATTTTTCATATAAGAAATTAAGGCAATCTTAGGTGGAACGCCAAAGAAGAAAGGAAGGAAAGGTAATAGAAGTCCTACTTTGTCAATTTTCAGGTTAATGATATCACTTAGTTAGTGTTATCTTGGATAGAATTGGTTAAATATGACAAGAGAGTATTGTGCAGTAGAATTCTGTCTAAGGTTTATTTGAGTCAGTTAGGTTGTTTGAGTCATAACTAAGAATAAAGACCCCCAAATTGTATGATTTCAGTTGCATATGAAACTAAGACATAGAGGTAAATATCTCTAGAAGAAACTTTAATTTAATTCTGACTCTATGACATTGGAAATTAAGGTCGAAAAAGGTGACTTAATGATTTCCTTATTTTGGAGCAGCTTGTGATATTTTGCTTATATCTCATGATTTAGAAGTCCAAATATTTTGACTATTAGTGTTATAGAAACTACATACAGAGGGAAAAACGAATCTAGAAGACCTTGAAACCCGATTATGACTTTTTCTATATGCATATTAAGGAACAAGTAGTGGTTTGAATGGAGAAAGTGTCCATCATGACTGTGGTATTGTTTTTGTTTAAGATTTTTATTTTTACCAACTCTTATCCCATTCTTTTGGAATGTGTATGATACCTTTCAAACACTTTCAAATAAATGCAGTAGGACTTATTATGTGTGAATTGGGTTATTGAACAATAGAATTTAAGGTTGAGCATAATGCATTCCAAAGAAAACGTACAGGTACATAAATTATTGATATTCATATTTATTACTCATATATCCATAGTATGATTATAAAAGTGTGACTTTGACACCCTCTTAATAGTGGTAAGTTATGACTCGCATGTATGAATATATATATGTATATATACATTTTATGACCTGAAATATATTTCATATAATTTGTTGATATAAGAATTATGAAATTTGCAAATAGTTAAAGGAAATAGTATGGTGTCTGCTTTATTGTCTTGGTTGTGGATAGATAGGCATGCATATAGGGTTACAGTGCAGCTGCTACAGTTTGACTCTATCGATGTCCACAGTTTGATACCTTCGGGTATCCACAGTTTGATATCTTCAAATAACTACAGCACTCTATCCATACTCACAAAAAATGTGCAGGCCTAACAAAGAAAATAAAATAAAGATATATATATATATATATATAATACAATATGACAACATAAATAATCGGTATATGAATGGAAATTTGCATTTGTATTGATAATTTGTATTATTGAATGTTGAATATCTATATTCGAGTTTTGAAGTTGAATTTATGATATACGAAAAAATATATTGAAGTATATTCATATTATTTATTTGATTAATTATATCATCCTTATTTATATTTGTGTGATGTTCATGAATGTATGTGTTTGGCGAATGACTGCTGTGAGTGGTCATCCAAATTAAGTGTTTCTTCATTAATCTTTCAAGCTTAGCACAGGTGTTAATCTGTGTAGGTCCAAGTTTTATAAGTGAGGGATAAGGAACATTAGCAAGGACTAAAGCCGATAGTTAGAAAAAAACTACTTTTGGAATGTGTTTTTAGTTACATATGATTGTATATATAATGGTGAAAGGAAATTGTATGTTTTCTTTTGGGTTACCATGTAAATGAACAAAAAAAAAATGTTTTACTACTGTTAAAATACAATGTTAAGCATTGGCGAGTTATTGTAATGTAATTATGTGTTGGTTTTCTTACTTATGGATGGCTATAAGTTCCATATAGGGGTGTTATGGTTCTCGTTTAAGTCATCGTCCCTCCCTTCTTCTATTGCTTTATTCCACATAACAACTCCCTTTCTAAGTAGAAAAAAAAAATTGCAAGTATTTCCTCTTTCGTTCTTAAGGAAAAATAGAAATTTGAGGTCAAGTTAAGATTTAGTTAACATTTTGAGTGGTGGTGATGATAAAGTAGAGGGTTGGCAGTCTAAACTAGACATTTTCAGTGGTGGTGATGGTCAAGTAGAGGGTTGGCAGTCTAGACTAAGTGTTGACATCAGGGTGCCATAGGCTCTCAACTTTGATGTATTGTGTATATTTTTGTATCTTATGATCTTTTGTTTATTGAGATATTTGATATATTTAAATTATGTTTGTGATATTGAAAACTACTTCATGTTTCACTACTCTTTTTTTTTTATTGCTTATAAATATGCATGTCTATATTCTTTTTTATATTGAAAAAAAAGGAAGAGAAATTATGTTAATGTTTTTCATAATTTTATGTTAATGCTTTTGATGATTTTTTTTATTTTTGATCTTATAAAAATGGGAGAATTCCCAAAATCATTAAATTAAGGGAGAGTTTTAATAATTTTGATGAGTTTTAAGTTTTAAGGAGCTTATGTTATGTTATTTTTGGCTATATAAAAAAATGGACAAATTGGATAATGTTTTGGCTACATGAGAATGTAGATACATTGCTAGAATTTGCCAGAATAAATAATATATATTTTAAAGAGGTCTTGCTTCTCTCATGGTACAATCTTCTTCTCACTAAGCCATGTAATTGTTGTTTTTTTTGAAATGGTAAACATTTTACTAAAAGAATGAGAAAAATTATACAACAACTTCCCATTGAACTCGCAATACATATGCCTTTTGGTCCATTAAAATTTTGAAAAGGAATTTTGATAGGATCTTTGGAACTTGATCTATATATATGCCTTAAATTAGCTTATTCAAAGCCTCCTTAAACTTCTTACTCCTAGACCTTGCAATTAGTCCATTAAGAATATGTAATGGATCATTTACTTGATTAGTTGTATTTACATCAGGAATTAAGGAAACGTAATTCAATTTTTAAATCATCATTCCTAATTGGTTTTGCTTCAACATATTTTAAGTCATAATAAATAGCTAACAAGATATAATCACAATGAAAAGAAATAAGAAAAGATCCTATAAAATTGATATCACAAACATCAAAACTTTCACAAACCAAAATTTTTAGGTATCTCATTTTTATGCAAAATATTACCTATTTTTTGACAATGTTCATATGACTTGTAAAAAAAAAAAGAGTATCAAAACAAGTATGGCCAAAGGAACCTATAATCTAACACATTCCTTATTGTCCTCTTAGTTCTAAAATGACTTCCATAAGCATAAATATGACAGAAGGTAAAGATAGAATTAAAATTGCTTTTAAATACGCACCTTCTTATGACTTGATCAATATAATACTTCCACAAATACGGATTATCCGATATATAGAACTTCACACCTCTCTTGATTTTGTCTTTTTAACTTTATGATAAATTAGTTGGTAAAATGTTAGTAGCTAAAAAATTAATAATAGTTACATACCATTGCAACTTTGCTTTATTTGAGAATAACTACTTATTAGGAAATTATTCTTGTAAATAACTCTTGGTTCTCACATTTACCAAAAGTCTTAAATGATGAGAAACTCGATTCTCAACTCTATTTTGATCCTTGATCTCCAAATAAAATTTGCTTAATAAAAGGATCTATCTCATCAACTTTGGTTTGCATCTTTTCTTATCATTAAATAACAAAAAAATGCATGGTCAAAACAAACAACAACTTTAGTACTCAACAAATAAGATTAAAACTTTTATTAAGAGAAAGAATAGATAGGCGCTCTTTCAGTGGTTGAATAATTTTTTCTATACATGATTCAAAGTTATGGAGGCATAATATACGACGTATGGCACTTTCTAACTTGTTGTCCTAGAATGACTTTTATTGCATGATCACTTACGTCATATATCAACTCAAAAGAAAGACTCCAATTTGATGGTTGGATAATAGAAGTTGAAGCCAACAACTGTTTTAGCATATCAAAGGCCTTTTTACATTCCTCATCAAATTCAAAAGACAAATATTTTTGTATCAACTTTCATAAAGGCAAGGCAATGCAAAATAAATCCTTAATAAATTGTTGGTAGAAACCTATATATCTAGAAAAAAAATGAATTTTAAGTGCACTGAGGTAAGGTAGAGATGATATAATATCACCTTTAGCTTTATCTACCTCTAGTCCCCTAGATGAAGTAACATGTCCTAAAATTATACCTTGTTTAACTATAAAATGATATTTTTGAAATTAAAAACAAGATTAGTTTCTATGCATCTCTTAACTACTAGTGTAAGGTTAAGCAAAACATTATTAATTGATTCTCTGTAAACTATGAAATATCCATAAAGATTTTTATGATATGCTAAAAAAATCTAGAAAGATACTTACCATATATCTTTGAAAAATTGTTAGTGCATTACAATCTCCAAATGACATAGGCTTATATGCAAACGTTTCAAAAGGGCATGTGAAAGTTGTTTTCTCTTGGTCCTCTAAAGCAATGGAAATTTAGAAATAACTTGAAAACTATAAGGGAAGTAGTAATGGCTGTGACCTGCTAATCTATCAAGTATTTTGATCAATAAATCGTAGATGAAAAAGATCTTTGTAAGTTATAGAATTTAATTTTAGTAGTCAGTACGAACCCACCACCTATTTTGAATATGGGTGGGTGCTCATTCATTGTTTTGGTTCTGATTCGATTATCCTAGTTTTCTTCAAGACCTCTTAAATAAAGTTAATCCACTTGCTATATGAAATAGGTCAAATGAATCCCACTTAGAGAAACTTAAGAATCTCCTTCTTTTCTAGATAGTTAAGTTTTTTTTATGTTTGTTAAATTGGCTTTTACTCCTCCTTCAAGGAAAATATGATGCACAAATGTAGAGGGATTAATTCCTTTAATATTTAGAATTTTCCATCCAATTATTTTTTATGCATTTTTAGAACTTTCATCTCATCTAGCTTGAATGAAATGATCACTAGTAATGTTTCTCCATCTCCAAGATATATATATTTGAGGTGGATAAAAAATGGTTTTAACTCAAATGAAAATGCCTACAAAATAGAAGGTATGAGTTGTTCATTAGTCACTAAAAGCTTGATATAGGACACCTTACCTACTAGTTTCAATCCAGGGGATTCATTTAACTCCTCCATTGTCTCCTAAAAATTAACATCTAATTTAAGTTCATTATCTTGTTGCTCAAGATGCTCATGAATGACTAGTTTTAATTCATCTTTTTCTATCTTACTCAAAGATATCCCATCCTAATGAATGAATCATATTAATTGAATAAAGACGATTATCATCATTATAGTATTTCATGACTTTATAACTAATAAATTTAATAATACCGCCATAATCTTTGTGAAAAATGTGCTATTATGAATGTTTGTCTTAGTCTTAACTATTTCCAAGAATGGTTTACCAAATAAAACAAGAGCTATTTAATCATTATTTCAATGTTAAGGCATAAAAATCTACAAGAAAAACTAATTTATTATCAGCTCAAAAAATGATATCTTCAATAATTTCCTTAGGATACACATTCGATCTATTATCTAACTAAATTAGTACCCCAATCTTTTATAAGGGTCCAAAATTTAAAGTCACCTATATATAACATAGTATGAGATTAATACATACTCCTAAACCTGACATTGCCTTTTCAATTCTTATGCTACCTATTATGCAAGGAATAGAAAAGATACTTGGATCCCTACATTTTTTAGCCAAATTATTCTCAATTATTACAGACACATTTTCTCCACTCTTATTTTCTCATATCGCTTAAGTTTTTTTTCTTTCTTTTGGTTATGCATAACTCTTTGAAAAATTTAGCAAAACAAGGCACTTGATTAATAACTTTAGAAATTGTAATATTTAACTCACTTCCAAAAGGTTTCATATAAATCTAAAATTTGTTCATATTTCCATGTCTTTACAAAAGCTTTAGGAAAAGGTAGAATAGGTTTGTATTTACATGAGGAAGACTAACTTGTTAATGCACTATTATCAGAGGGCTTGTTTTTTGTGAGCTCCCTTATCTCCATTTTCTAACTGTGCAAGTCCAAGAGTTTTTTTAATTGTTAACTCCAAATTTTTTCACTCCTTAAGAATATCACACTTACGCTTTTCTTTGGATTCACCTCAGTTTGAAATGGCACCCAATTAGAATTTTGTGTTTTTAACATGCTAATGGTACTCACTAGTTGACTTATTTAGACTTCCATATTTGGAATACTAGCTTATGTTTGTTGTTAAAATCATATAACATTAGTAGCTAAAGTTTTAAAGTATCTTCAAGAGACAAATATGAATTAAAGCTCCAAGCTGGTTGTTGTCTAAGAGTGTAATACTGCTTGTGTGGTTGAAAATTGTATCAAGGTTAATTAACCAATGCATTTTCCTAGCGAATATTCATATGGTGCCTCTAAATTTGATTACATGTGTTCGAATAAGGAATATAGTTCCTCTATAGTTTTCTTGGGAATCCACTCATTACATTATCTTACTCGAAGGACTCCTCTTGTAAATTTAAACAGATATAAGTTGAATTCCCTATGAATATTCCACAAGCCTTTACTGTCTTCATCTTTCTAATAATCAATTAACTCACAAGAGAAGTAAGATCATTTAGCTTATTTGAGCATGTTCCAAATTATTGGGAGTTAGATGCCATGCTTACAATTATAATTTAGGTTACTTGAGGAGTTTTATCAACTAATGCTCCCCAACTTATGGTATCAATCATATTTCTATCCGTTGATATAAGTCTCTCGTAAAAGTACTGAATGAGAAGTTAATCACAGATTTAATGATGCAAGCAACTTGCTTAAAGCTACTTGAAATGTTTCTAATACTCATGCAATGATTCTTAACTATGCTGTTATATACCACATATGTCTTTTTTGTTATGCTAGTAGCTTTTTTGGTAGGAAAGAGTTTTTTTTCTTCCAAAAAATAACCTCTTCATCTCATGCCATGTGGTGATGCTTCTAGTTGGTAAGTATTAAAACAAATATTGTAAATCCTATTTTAAGAAAAAATGGGAAGGCTCTAAGCTTGATTTGTTCCTTGGTTACTTGGCTAAATACCCAAGCACACCACATGTAACTCGTTTAGATGTTTATATGGATCTTCACTAGCAGAACCATAAAAATAGGTAAAAGATGTACCGGATCTTAATTTAAAAGTAGTATTAACATCAAAATTAGGAAACGTAATTCAATGTGGATGTTGGTTCCAATCTAGGGTTACAAGCTCTCTTAAAGTTTGATTTCAGTCATTGTATTGTCTTCTTCGATTTCACGAGCCAAATTATGTTGTTTTCTTCTCTATTTGGTTTCCTTCCTTAGTATTTTCATAGTTCTTTCTATCTCTATATCAAATTATAAATTTCCTTGTTTCAATAATTTGTTAACAAGCATAAAAAATTAAGAACTCCTCAATACCAATGCCAAAATTTTATAATGTTATCATTGATACCTAAAATATAAATCCTATCTCCTATAATAAAAATAAATGTTGTACAAGGACTAAGAATTGTTCCCATAAAGAGTTCCAATGTATTAGTTATTTCCTACAATAAAATAATGGATAAGGCCTAAGATATACATGTTTTTAGCGTGATTTTGATCTTTTAAAGTTTAGGTTTAAGTTGCTTTCATAGGATGTTTAAGTTTAAATGTGGCAATTATTGAATTTGACACTAATCTTATGAGATTATACTTAAAATGGTTGTTTTTTCAAGCCTTGAAAGTTATATCCATTCACAAAAATAGTTAAATGGTTTGGGGTATTGAAAAGTGGAAAAAAGATGAGTGTTCCGTGAGTTCCACGGTCTAGGTCTCGACAATGACCTAAGCCATAACTTTTTCTAGGAGAAAGAAGCAAAATGCAGAAGATACAGGAAAGTCTATGGCTAAGGTCATGGTTATGACCTTGGCTGTTACACTCCCATGGATTCTCTAACTATGATTCTAGCTATAAGACATTCGGGTTCCTTTAGCTATTTAAGTGCGTTTTGATTTATTTTCAAGGATTATTAATCATAAAAGGATTATTGATCATAAAGTAAGTGGCATGTTATTAGTGTAGTTTATCTAATTATTATCTCAACTCAATCTCAAATTTTATCTAAGACTAACCTATAGGCAAGTATATCTATTATTAGTTATATGATAGATCTAATTGAGTCCTAGTATTGCCCCGTGAAGATTTAACTATAACTATTAGGTCACTTAGGTTATAATTATCTAAAAAAAGCCAATTGATTGATTATTTAAACTAAAACTAATAAATAAAACTAAACCACTTTCAATTAATTAAAAAAATTAAGATTACTTATGAAAATTACCAAATCTAAATATATAGCTAAGGTTTTCAATGTTTAATGATTTAATTAGGTTGAATCAATTGACTGGAATACATAACCAAAGGTATGTTGATGTAATCAAGACATAACTATTGTTAAGACTATGCCCTATCTCTATGGATCCTATTTCGTAGTTTGGTAATAAAACGAACTTCAGTGATAGGCTTAAAGATTAAAAAGTTTAATCTTAAAATTTCTTAGAATTAAGACCTTTAGAATTAATTAGAGGTTAGTTATCCGCAAATTTAAACTATATTATTTATTTATTTTTTCAATACCTAATATAGATTTCTTAGATCCTTAGTTATCTATGAATCTATATAAAGTGATTAGCTTTTTACAAATAATTAGGCAGTCAAATAAACAAACATTAGCATCTAATTCATGGAAAATCACTCAATTAAAACATATACTAGCCTATGCTTATCTATTAAACAAATTAGTTACATATATTAGTCAAAAGAACATAAAGTATTGAACATAAAGCATATGCCTATTGATTAAAAAGAGAATAGAATTAAATACGATGAAATAAATGATTTAGAAAATACCAAATCTTTCTCTAACTGAAATCTAATTCAGAATCACATTGCTCAATTCCTTGGATCCTAAAAAGTGTCTTGAATCTCCAACTCAACAATTTGAAAGTCAAAAACAACTTAAAACCTAGAGTTGGAGAGAAAATAAAAACAAAGTGTAAAAAAATTAGCTAAGAATTGATTCTAGGCTTTTGTTAGGTCTCTAATGATGACATATATAAGTTTTAATTAAGTACGAAGCCAGTTATTGGTTAAATTTTCCAGAAAGTCCTTTGATTCCTTTATAGATCATGCCTTCAAAGACTTTAACAACCCTTAGCCTCGTTGTTTTGAATCATGGACTTTAATGGTGGTAGGCTTTAACAATAATAACACCATTAAAAGGTCACGTTGATCTCCTCAGGAGACTATAATAGTGGTTTTGATAAGATAACAATAACATCTTTATTGAGACACATTTCTTTTATAGAAAATACTCTACACTTGATCTTTTTAGCATAGCTCTTCAATTTTGGCATGAATTATTCATATAAATTAGATAATAATACATCAACATAGTGGTAAGCACATACCAAATTATATCCTAAAGTACTATAAATTGCACCCTTATGAATTCTTCAAATTATTGCTTATCTTCAAGGAATAATACATCAAAATAGTGGTAAGAACATACCAAATTATATCCTAACGAACTATAAATTGCACCCCTATGAATTCTTCAAACTATTGCTTATCTTTAAGCAACTCATTTCACTAATCAATTTTAAATAGAAAATAATGATAGGAAAATCATTAATCTTATGAAAACATAATCATTGAAACTTATCCATTAATCATTAAATTATCAAGGATCTTCAAGATCTCATTTAACTGACTACTTATATCAAATGACAAGTGAATCTAATTCACTTAATATTTTTCAAACTTCAATTAAATTCATAACAATCAAATCTAAGGGAAAATGAATACCAAAAAAAAAAAAAGCTCCAACTTTCAAACATATTCACATTAATTATTTATTAAAATTAAACTTAATTTGTGAGTTTTTATGAATTGGTTGAGAAGTCTCCTGTCTTTTTATTCGAAGGTAAAAACCTTGTCATGGATACCCCTAATTACTCAACTAGGTTATTTACATCAGCTAGTTTTAACTAGTTAGTAACACCACTCTTTAACTTTAACCATTTTACTTTGATACGAAGGTAGTAGAGTGAATTTTTTTTTCTCACTTATTCATAATAAAAAATAAATTAATTATACTTTTTATGATTTTAAGATGATAAACATGTTTAAAATAAGTAACAATCACTTATGTATATAAAAATTACACATAGAGAAAAATAATGTGAACCAAGTATCTTTCTTCTAAAGACATAAAGCAAATTAAAAACACTAGTTCATTAACATTTATAATCAATCACATGAACATCTTAAATCTTCAAAATAGTTAAAATTCTAATGAGTAATTTCGATAATATGCTATCAAAGAAAAACAAAATTTCCCCAATTATTAACTATCAAGAAAATCATGATAAAATTGAAATCCTTTTAGATTCACAATAATATTAAATGTAAGAAAGTTGAATCCTAATCCTAGTTCCCTCCACCACACTTAAGATGAACATTATCTCCGATGTTCTAAACTCAAAATAAAAGAACAAAAGAGAAAGTAGGAACAAGAATACCTCCCTTAAATAATAGATGACTTCTATAAGATTCCATTGAAGTATGCATAGGATAATTTTCTGATTAATTTTAAAATACAAAAAATAAATAAAATAAAAGAGACATAAGACAGTAAAAAAGCTCCAATAGCATATACATGTAGTTAATAGTGTATCCAGAAGCATCAAATTCAAAATAAATTATAATTAAAACAAAAATAACATCCATGAACAAAATAAAAATGTATAATCACAAATCCTAAGAATTAGACTCAGAATCTCTAGACTGCAAATGGTCCTATAATTAATTTAACTGTCTCTCTATATGGTCCATCTAAATCTACGTATAACCCATGTGGCTCCTAACTCTACCATTGTACTCTTCATCCTCAAAAGAATCTCTAAGATGGCACTGTTAAGTGACTCAAGAGTCATAGAGGCAAATGGAATAAATGGCTATAAAGGTTGTGGACTAGGTGGTACTACAGATGCCTGATAAGTGTGTTTTCATACTATATTTCTAAGTTGTTTTTAGGTTTCATACTATATTTCTAAGTTGTTTTTAGGTGTTTTAATTATTGTTTGTGTGTTTTAAACTTAGTTAGTATGAAATTTTCATCCTTTTCATTATCTTTTAGGTGTTTTATTGTTTTTGGTATTTTTTAGTGTTGAGAAAAAAATATGAACTTATTTGAAGAATGGGTTGATACACTTTGATGGTTGGATGTGAAGGAAACAAATGAAGTTCAAACTAGCACTAGATTTTGTATAGCTGACTTTGGAGAAGCATTATGGTCACGTCTAAAGCTTTAATTGGTACAAAATTTTACAGGTTCAAGAACAACATGTTAAGAAGCTCCATACAAAATTCAAGTTAAAGGGAGGTTTGTGGACGAAGATATAGTGGAAATACAAAGTAGAGGTTAAAGTTGGAAAAGCTGATTTGGTAAGATTACGTGGCAAAACGTGTTTAATGAATTTTTGGACTAAAGAGTCGTGAAATAAACCCTAATAGCCACATTATAAGCCTAAGGAAGATCTAAGATGGAGAATAGGTGGCCCTTGAAGAGGAAAAATGTGAAGA
>JAOXYD010028334.1:0-14264 GCA_028565735.1 Pinacopodium congolense | reverse complement strand
AGAGATAAAAACAACTCAACTACAAAACTCAGTAAATACATAAGACACTAAAGGGACTTTTACTTTGACTTTTCACATATAACCATTGAACAATAGCTTTAACAATATGGTATATGATTATATTAAACTTTGTTTGTACAGGAAATTCCACATTAAAAATGAAGTTATTGTGATTCAATCTCAAAAGTACAAATATTGAATTTCAAGGGCCTACCAGGAGATGACAATATAATTGTGTGTCATGTCTCAAGAGTTTCAGCGCTCCACCCCGAGAAATGAAGTTATTAAACTAATCCATTTACCTATTTAAAAATTAAGGTGAAAGATATGAATTTTTTTGAGAGTTTTACTCATTTAATATAATTTTTAAATTACCTAAAATATTTATAATATTAAAATTATAAAATTCTACTAAATTTCTGTCCAATAATTTTTATAAAAATATTTTTAATGCTATGAGACCTTTTAAAAAATATATAAAACTTTTAAAATAAATATAAATGTAACACAATTCTTTGTATTTTACTCTTAATTTTTTTTATCCTTTTAAATGATATAATCCATACGATAAAAATTTTATCATAAAAAATAGTTTTAATAAGATACTATCTATGTTTGTAATAATCGTCATCTATACAAGAAATTCATCATAAAAAATGAAGTTATTGTGATTCAATCTTTAATATGCATTTTTTAAAAATCAAGTAAAAAAAATATACAGTCACCCTTATTAATTCCTTACAATCTGTTTATGCAATTCATACAACTTCTATAAATAAGGTTCATATAATAATATAATAATGTTTTTATAACGATATATTCAAAAATTACATACTACATATTGTATGTTATTTAAAATTTATTTACATTGTTATATGAATTATATTATAATATTATATATACCCTATTTATAAAAATTGTATAAATTATATAAATAAATGTATGAAATAAAAATAGACCAATTAAGAAGATTGTGTAATCAGACTCCAAAATGAAGTATGTTGAAATTCAAGGGCCTACCAGGAGGTGCATAATAACGGTTCCTTTTTCCTTCGTTTCAGCGCTCCCCCTCGAGAAATGGAGTTATTAAACTAATCCCTAAATCTACACATTTAAATCCTTTATAAGGGCTTGTTTATTGGCTTGTTTGGTATCTTTTTCATTTCTCGTTTTTGTTTCTTATTTTTTAAAATAAAGAAATCAATAAAAATAGCACAAAAAATGAAAAAGATAATATATTAATATAGCATAAAAATTTTAAAAATAATTCAGAAACTAATAAAATTATCACAGAAATCAATACACATACACAAAAATAAAAATAAAAAACAAAAACGAGAAGTGATACCAAACGTGCTCAAAGCTTTCGTTTTTTATTTTAATTTCTTATTTTTTTAAATATAAAAATTGATATAAAAAAAACTGAACGAGATTTACTGCAGATTTTATTGTTAGAATAAAGTCCTATTCTTTAGGGACACTTAGTTGTATTTGACGTTTCTGTTACCACTTAGCTATGTTATTGCTAAAGTGGATTGTTTCTCTGTTTCTCATATTTTCTGTTAAGATTGCATTTTGTGAGGCTATATAAGCCAACATTATTATCAATAAAACCTCAAGTCATTAAAATCCAGCTTGTTATTAACTTTCTCTTTCATCATATCAGATCAAAGTTCTCAACAGAGTCTGGGCAGAGAACAAAACAAAGAACGTGTTTCAAGCTTTAAACCAGAAAAGCATCAACTCAGAAATGCAGAAACAAAGAAAGCAAGAACGTATAGCTTTGATGCCATATCAAAGAAGAAGAAGACTATCAAAGAAGAAGAAGACTGAAGGGATCAATCGTATTTTATTGTATATTGAACTACAGAAATACAACAAGTATTTATATAAGAAAAAATGAATAGTTAAAGTGAACTATAATTGCTCTGATTTGATCTAATCTAAACTAATTATAATTATGTAAATCTTCTGAATTTTCAATAACACTCATCTAATATCTAAAAATTAGTTGTATCTGCTATAATCTCGTTAACATTACCATTGTTAATGCTACAACGCCGTTATGCCGAAGATAAGGTTTTCTTTTAATTAAGTTCGGACTCGAAGTAAAAAAAGATTTAGATATTGCAAAAGGTTGAATACGAGGAAGATATAAAAAATTGGTCGGACGTAGTTTTCGGGTAAGATGGGTCTAAAAAGGAAACATTCAAAAGGATGAGACTGCCAATGGTAAGAATCAAAGAGTGCAATTTAATATAAAATATTCGATTATTGACGGATGCATATGATATCAGGATAATTTTTTAAAAGGAGCGGTTAAATCTTTCTAGGAAGAAGCGGTTAAATCTTTCTAGGACGAAAATTAATTAAGTTCGGTCTCAAAGTAAAAAAAGATTTAGATATTGCAAAAGGATGAATACAAGGCAGATATAAAAAAATTGGGCAGCCGTAGTTTTCGGATAAGATGGGTCTAAAAAGGAAATATTCAAAAGGATGAGACCACCGACTGATGCATTGGAAGTTGAGAAATCCTCTTCATCATGCGGCTTCAAATAACCGATTTGCCAATGGTAAGAATCAAAGAGTGCAATTTAATATAAAATATTCGATTATTGACTCATGCATATGATATCATGATAATTTTTTAAAAGGAGCGGTTAAATCTTTCTAGGACAAAAAATTAATCCACTTCCCGTGATTCATTTTGTATTATACTTCGCTATCTAACAAACCAATGATCTAAGCAACAAATGAATGAGCTCAAAGATTTGTTCAACGGGCCTTATACTTTGGTAACTGCGAGCGTGTGACCAAGCGGAGCTCCAAACCCGATTCCTTAACTAGATATCTTACTCCAGGTCTATCGACTGTAGTAACTCATTAAATTAAGTCATATTTAATTGGGTTATAAGTTTTAATTTTTGTTGTAATTGTTGTATTTTTGTATTAATTATTATATTTTTATTTTTGTATTATATTAATATATTTTTTATTAATTTTTATATTTAAAAAAATTAAAAATTAAAAATTAAAGTAAAATTAGACATGCATTAAGCTGTTAGTGTTGCTCTGCTGCTGTTCACTGCATGCATCTTAACTTCTGATAGCAAATCATTCATTCATATCTGTACTTATATAAATTATTTATTATAATTTTGCACAGATTACTTCTTATCTTATTGTAATAGAATTATGTATATAAAGAATATTATCTCAATTATAATTATCAATAAAAACACAATACCTTTTGATCATTTTCATCTTGGAATTTATCGAAACGTCTGCAGGCTGTAACTTTTCAAGCTTCATATAATAGCATTTGGCTTCGTTCATTTACTTGGTGTGTCGATCTCTAAACAAGGTACCACGTACCATCAGCTCTCATGTATCAATTCAATTGATTTATGCTGTGTTTTGTACGTCAACGTTAGTTGGGCCATGCAATATGTAGTTTGTGTCAACCCATGGCCAGTCAATCCACTTAATCATCAGCTACCAACGAATAACTTAACTGCTAGAATATTTCGGGGTTGCGATAAATTAATATTTGCATGGAATATACTCATGCTTGGTACCTATTGAATAACTTAAAATGTGAATGACTTACGCACTGAACTTAACTATAATGTAGTTTATATACTGAACTTATCTATAACTCAGTGTGTCTAATATATATTTGTCATTAAAACGTGAATCCCTACTAAATGCCAGTAGTTCCACAAACTCTCTAGAAATTGGCTTCTTAAACAAAAATAGGTAATTAATAGAATTGGAAATGTAACTTAACGTTTATTCTCAATTCTCAATGCATGGTGAAAAAGCAATCAAACAAGAGAGCACAGGGTAACTTGAAAGAAGGTCATAATCCCGGATCCCTGTTTCTAACAGGAAAAGAATCCAAATATCGAAAATTATTTTTCTCCCGTTTATGGCAGATATAAGCCAAGAAACGAATCTAAGTTCAAAAGCACATCGAGAATCAGAAATAAGAGGTGTTTAAAAAAAAAAACAGAAAAGATTTAACACTTGAATCCATCTGGAACTTTCTTCCCACAGAAGCTAATCACCAGTTCCAGGGCAATCGGAATGTCAATAATATGGCCCATGATATTAGCTTTGATGGCCGTGCAGAGGCAAAGTGCAGCTTCAAAATTGCCGAGAGGACTAAGTATGTGACAGCAAGGGCAGTTTGGAGAAACTGCATCCTGGTGTGCTAGACCATGCGCTATTTCTGAACATACAGAGAACTTTAGGGTATCCCTAGGGCATTTACCATGATTATGGTTCTTTAGGACTACTGATGGTGGTTGAATGTTGGTAGAGCTCACCAAGGTGAAGAAGAGGAGGTTGAGAGAGAGGAGAAGGGCTGTAGAGGCTAGTGTTTTTGAAGACATACTTCACAGATCAACCGCCTTGGCTTCAGAAACAACTTTCTTTGTTGCTGTAAGATAGAGCTGGAGGGGTGAATTAAAAAAAAAAAAATCCAACGTGGTTTGAGGTACAAGCTGGCTCTATATAAGAAATATGGAGGATAAGGTGTTCTGTGATTGCATATACAACAACCTTTGGCTACTCTACTTTTTGTGAATAGTTCTAGTTCTCTTATATAAGTGATCCAGAGAATAGTACATACATCAACATACCAATAACTCAGCATTAGTGATCGGCAAGTTGAAGGTTTCCATTTTCTTAGATTAGTTAATGATTATTTGCTCTACTGAGGTGAACACATGTACGAGCACCATACTGAACCACATAATATTATGCAAAATTAGGTTTACACAAAATGTGTAATGCCTTCCTCCCCCTTCTCCCCAGGGAAAATCCCCAAGTAATTTGACCGCGAAGATGTAGAAAAGGAATGGCTTTGATTAATTCTTTCTAAAGAATTGATATATATATATATATATATAATTTTTTTACGTGCCCAAAAAGTTATTATATCTATCAGACAAGAAAGTTGGATGTTGCACCTTATATAATTTCTTTTCTTTCTTAATAGAATGACTGTGAAAAAATGAATATCATTATTGTTTAAGAAACACGAAGTTTTCCTTTATTAATATTATTATTATTATTGCCTATGTTTTTCATTTTTTGTGTTTTTAAACCCAAAATTTTTAAATCTCAAATGTTGTATCTTAATTTTTCATTTAAAATTGCAGCGAAATTCAAATTTTTTGCATCTCAAATATTGATAAAGATTTTCACGAGGACATAACTTATAAAGAAAGCCTGTAAAATAATTGCATGTTTATATTCCTGGTGTAACAAAATGGATGTTATGTAATTTCACAAGCTAATTCGACCGTTGTTGTTTAAATATATATAAATATATAAATATATCTATATATCTATATATCTATATATCTATATATATGCATGCATAATTTTTAGTAAAGTATGCTATTCTAATGAGCAAGGGTAAAAAAATTGATTGTAAAGATAATGGGTAAGAGTGCAGAGCTCCTTCTTCTTTCTAGACTATAAAATTGATTGTGAAGATAATGGGTTATAGTGTGGAGCTTCTTCTTCTCTTTAGACTATGCTTCCTTAGTCCCAATTCCTTCTTTTATTCCTTACATCTGATTCTTTGTTTAATTCTTCTCTTTCTACCTATCTCTTTGTTGCTTTTTGCACCTTTGATTCCACCAATCCCTTCATCTATTTCCCACCTAAAGTTATTTACATTTTAAGAACTAACTTTCAAACCTCACCTACCATCTTATTTCTGTTTAGCAAAAATGGACTTTTGTAACCTGGATGATTTTTCCTCCTCTTAACCTCTACATTCCTTAATTTAATATGCAAATAGCTTATTAAGGCGAAGAAGTGCTTACTGGTTTGGAGATTACTACTAGTTGACAATGATAGGGGCCAGTAACTCCCACATCCAAGGGAACTTAGGATGACAAATCGTAACAAGGGTTGGCTAGTCCTTCTTATAAGAAGACACTAATATAGAAATTAACAAGTAAGCCCCCCCAATCCTTATATAATAGTGCTTGGAAGCTTGGAGAAGGGCTCACCTATTAGTTCTGCAACAAAAACACAAGGAGTTAATAACTAAAAGTAATCTCAAGAAAATAATTTCAGGTCTAGGCTTTCTTATTGATAAGTAGTATAAGATTTTTCTTGTAAAGAGAAACTTAAATATGTCTCCTCTTAGAATTGAAGGACTGGCTATAGTAGCTCCTCCTATTGAGATATTGAAGTAAGGAGCTACAAGATGGTACTCGTGTATAGTGGGATTCTTCATTTAGAAAAGTCTTGTTTTCCTACAATAGAGAGATAGGTAAGGAAGAAATGGACTAGATATGGCCTATTAGATATAATATTAAACGAGCAAGAGTTTTTTCTCTTTAGATTTAGAAGTTAGCAGGGACCATAGAAAGTGCTTAAGGAAGGACCATGGTATATTCATGATAGACCTATTTTCTTACAAAAATGGAGGCCAGAGTTGAATCTTGATTCAGTGATAATAAAACATATTCCTATTTGGATTAATTTTCACAATGTTTCACTTAAGTATTAGTCTATATTAGGTTTAAGTTATTTAACTGGCTATATTGGAAACCATTATGTATGGATGAATTTATAGATTCATTAAAGAGAATTGGTTATGCTAGAATTTGTGTGGGAACCAAATTTAACTAGGAGCTTCTAAATGTTATTCCAATATTGAGACTAGATAATATGGAAAAATTAGTGGAAGATGGAAGCTATTATCTCATACCAATGGAAACTTACCTTAAAAAAGAGGGAATGAGTGGAGGAAGATAAGGAAAAGGTTTGTGAGGGGTGATTATTGGGAATTAATAGGAATTTCCTATCTAACCGTATAGCAACTGCAGGTTGAGCAGATTTACTCCTTGTAGGTTTAAGAATGTAAACTTAGAGGGTATGACAAAGTATATTCTTTTATTAAACTTGGTTATAATGGAGTTTAAGGGATTGTAAATGAAGTGCAGCAAGAAATTATGAATTCAAATGTAGAATGAGGGAGTAAGAAATAGTTCAAGAATTAATAAATCAAACTATAGGTGAAATAATGTGAATAGATAAAGAAGATGGAGGCAATATCATTCAAGGAGAAACCCTGTGTGTAGAAGTAAACCTTGTTAGTCCTATATGGCACCTAAGGGGGGTGAATTAGGTGTTAAAAATTTCTTCTAAGTAAAACTTAATTTTACTTAAACAATTTATTATAAATGCGGAAGTTAAACAATAATCTAACTCACTAAATTAAATAATTAAATAAATGCATAAATGTAAAGAGTAAGGGAAGAAGGACACAAACGTTTTTATCCTAATTTGGAGTGGTACACTTTCCCCTACGTCTAGTCCTTAACACTATTTGTTGAGATTTTTGCATTATTGCAAAAAAAAAAGTTAGAAATACAATCCTTTTTTAAGGTTCAAGGATAACCTTTCACTCTTTCTTTCAAGGCTAAAGAAAAACCTATCACCTTCTTTTTTAGGGCTAAAGGATAATGTCATAACACTCTTCTTTTATGGCTGAAGAATAACCTCATATAAATACACTCACAATACAAGTACCCTTCTCATACAAACACCTTATAAAAATTGTCACTTTTGACTCAACAAGGTGTATAAGGGCTCACTACAAACTTGTATATGAAAATGGAATATAAATACTTATAAAAATACTATACTCATATGAAATACTATACCATAACTCACAATATACTCAAGATTGTTCAAACACTTTATAAGATTGATTTCAATGCTTCTTCTTACCAAAAACCACATAAATAACACATATTTATATCCATCTTAAGGCTTACTAGTCGTTTATATCCATTGCAAAACTAGTCGTTTATAGCTGTTGTAAAACTAATCATTTATAGCCGTTGCAAAAATTAGTCGTTATAAAAACTAGCCAATGTAAAAATTAGTCTCACAAAAACTAGTCGTTTATAATGTTCTGCTACATTTTTGCTAAGATCAGTTGACTGATATGCACACATCAGTCGATCCCTTTAACCTAAATCATATCTTAAACCAATCCAATGTATTTTAACTCAATCCAATTAGTACAAAATATTTCTAAACACATTTTACATAATTTCACTAACTTAATACAATTAAATTCATCTAATTTACTAAATTTCCTTAACACTTTAATATAACCAATTTTAGTCAACCTTTCGTTTAATCTCATACAACCATCAATACTTCAATTCAAGCAATATTAGTTTAACATACGATTTCATACATTATAAAAATGACTTACTTATAATTTATACCAATTTAATCAATTTATTTAAACCTTAACAAAGTTAATCATCATACATACTCATGCAATACAAAATATGCATTTTTCCAAACACTAAGAGGATTTTTACGTACATCAAACACATACAAATATCTTTTGAGTATGCATCTTATATACAAATGCTAAATATGAATGCATATGCATGATTGAACTCTTTCAATACTATGGTAAGACCAAGAGAAGACTTACACAAACTTACTTACATAACAATATATCAAATATTACTCTTAAACTTGATCTTCTAGGTTTAATATTCAAGTTCATCTCCAATGCATCTTTTCTTTCTTAGTCTTCATATAATCCAACGTGCTTTAACATAAACTTGAAACATGGTCTTCAACTCTCAGGCTCCACAATCATGCACTTAAATCTTCACTATACACGTAAAGACTTGTTCTTCATCAAACCTATCTTAACAAACACAATAAACTCCACATATACATTAGTGAGACTATTTTGTTATCATCAAAACAAAAGTGGAACCAATCCTTAATTCAACAATCTTCCTGTTTTTAATGATGAAAAAATAACATGATATTAGATGCATATAACAAGCAAATTATACATCCAAAATATGCTAATCATATATTGAATGTATATAACAAGCAAATTATATAACCAAAACACACTTATAAACAACAAATATTTGCTACTTATTTCTAATATCACATATATTATTCTCCCTTTTTTTTAATCATCAAAAAGTATACATCCAACTACAAAAAGATAAAGTTTAAATACCCAAACAAGTCGCATACAAAAATTATGACACTCTAATACCAATATTCACTCATGAATCAAGCAAATGTAATTTAATACCAAAAGAAATCATACCTTAATTTTCAAATACACGCCCCCTTAGTAACATAAATAAATACATACAAAAAGATGTCATAAAAATTTAAAGAGGGACAAAAATCAACTGAATCTCATTTTAAAACTCAATAATCATCTAATCATCAAAACTGAGAAAAATTATTGTTAAAGAGATTAATACTAAAAAATCACATGCTTGATACCAAACTTTTTGAAAAAGAGACTTGTCTATATCAATTATTAGGAAAAAAAATCTTGAAACCAATTGTTGATATCGCTTTCAATGAAAACCAATTTTCAAAATAAGATACCACTTGTTAACAAAAACATCAACCTACATCAATAGTTGATACAAATGATTGAAAAACTGATTTGATGATACCAATTGAAATAAAAACAATGCAAATTGATAATTGATACCAATTAGTTACAAAACGATAAGTATCATAACACCAATTGATAATAATACTCAAAACAACCATATTACAAACGGCATCATCAATATGTAGTAACAACACAATGAATATCAATTACCAATTCCAAAAGAGATCATCCATTTTTATATATAATCAAAGTAATAAATCAACAAAAAATCAAATTAACACTATGACATCATACTCAAAATGCAAACTATATTATGATACTAATTAAATTGCTTCATACATAACACAATTCCAAAATTGGTTTTAAAAATCTCAGCTTTTATCATAAAATCATCAAAACTAACTCCCCTTAAGTTAATCAAAATCATGCACTAATTTCCATTTTTAAACACCTTTAAAATTCGCTACATGTTCCCCCTAAATTCATGCATTTTGAAATCAAATTTCCATAACATACAACGTATGATGGAAATAAGATCAAATCTATGAACATAAGCATCATTGAAATTCAAACATAAGTACATTCATGCGTTGAAATTTCAAATAGTCACAAAGTAACCACATGAAAGAGATAAACATATTAAATGCAAATCAAATGGCATGAATCAACCATATCATTTAGTTCGAAAATCTAAACATGTATTATTCGCCTTACAACAAAATGACATAATGTATGAATTTAACAATTTCAAATTTTCAAAATTGAAAAATCAAATAATTTAATAATCAAGGTGTAAGTAAACATCATGCTCTCCTTGAATATATAAATAATTCTCCAATACCACAAATTTTCAAATCCTTCATGAAAATTGCAATTAAATCATCAAAGTCACTTAAGATTTCAAAACCCATGTCAAAAACCAAAAAGCCATCAATTTTATCATTTCTTGCAAAGTTTCACACATATACAATTTTAAATTTTAATTCCCTTTAAAGAAAATGATTTTCATGCATTAAGCTTCATTAACTTATATAAGCATTCAAAATTCAATAACATACTCAAAACACTATCAACAATTTTCTAAAACCAAAATGTTATGAATTTTTTAAAACACACTGTAAGAGATCTTATCAATTTCAAAATGTTTGATGTCTAATTTCAAATATTTTAATGCATTATGACTTTTTAAAATCTTTTCATAAACTAATGCAAGGAGGCAATCCATTAAAAACATCAAAACCCTTTAGTAAACAATTGTTGTAAAAATAAACTCTACATCTTTTATAAAATTTATAAGCTCCCCCTCAATTAAAGTAATTTCTTTATTTAAAATATAGGTGGAAACTTTTTAAAATATATGAGAGGAATTAAAATGTCAAAAATTATGATGATTAAGAATATGCTCAAAATGCTTCTAAATGCTTACAAATGTAAAATCGAGACATGTAATCCATAAGGCATCTAAACACTTAAGAATCACTTAAAATGATCATAAAAAGACATTTATCAAGACATAAGTTATGATTTATTTAAACATGTAAAGTCTAATCATGTAGGAATGATATTTATAAAGCTATTCAACCAATTAAAGATACAGAACAAAATCAAGACACTTTAAAAACCATATTCGTGTGATCCTAATTATGATTTTTAATAAACATGTCAAGACTTAAGAATATTCAATTTAGTACTTCAAAAGTATTAATCATCAATAATATATATAAATTGTTCTTAAAAAATAACTTAACACAATTTTAAACTTCTAAGAAATGAAAATAAACATGAATAAGTCAAAATGACTCTTTGACATCCAAATCATCAAATAACATCCAAAAACAAATAATCATACAAATTTAAGTTCAAGGCATACATCTCTTCTATGTCATATCACCAAATTCTTTACTTGATTTCCTTGGTTCAACAATGTTAGTGATTTCCTCTTATGTTCTTGGAGATACCTTTGAAAAGCCTACAAAACAAATGTAATGAATTTTTTGGTACCCACATCATCTTGGATCTTTGAGGGTTAGTTTCATGCCTATCTCATCCATTAGACAAAACATTTACATTTTTTAAACGATTATATCAAAAATGCTTTACATGCCCAAAACATCCACAAAAATGACAAGACAATGGTACACGTGATCTATATGTATTTCCATGAGCATACCTTAGTTTAGAATCATTAAAACGTCTAATTTTGTCATATGAATGATAATGGAGTCTCATGTTGTTCCTATATGCATTTCTAAGTCCAAACATTTTTTTTAATGAAATTGATCCTAAAATATACATGAGACACATTTAATGGCCTATGATGAACATGATACATATTTCTAGAAACATTCATACGAGTATGAGGGGTGTATGCAATGAAAGGTCCATGTACATCATGTGGATTTTAAACATTTGTATAGAAATGATGTCTATTTTTAGGCATATGCACATTCTTTCTATGTGACGGTCTTGCGTATATAAATGCATGATGATTATTCCTATGATAAGGGCTAGATGATGAAGACCTAGAAATATTTTTAATAGATGGCCTAGGTTCTTCTTCCTCTAAATTCTTCTTTTTAACAAATTTAGTCATCCTAGAGGAAGGTCCATTATCACTTATATATCCTAAACTATATTTATCATTTATAATCTTTAAGGATCCTAACATTGATTCAAACTTCGCATTCCCTTTGGTGAAACTAGATAGTGAACTCTTAAAGGATTCTACTTCCTTTCTTAATGATGCATTTTCCTCTCTCATTTTAAGCTCACCACTATTCACATTCATCAATTCTAATTTCTTTTTTAAAGTCCTATTTTCTTCTACCAAGTTTTACATCTCACATTTTATTGCATTCTTTTATTCTACTTCTTTTATATGCTTATCATTTTGTAATTTATAATCATTAAGTAATTTTAAAGTTTCGCTATACTTATCCTACAACTCCTTTTTGTTCTTTGCCAATGATTCTATAAATTATAGCAAGTCTTCATAAGTATATTCTACATCACATACATCAACATTATCGTGAGATTTAGAACAAGAAGGTTCATCATCATTACAAGTATTATGATTAGAACATACCTCTTCTTACTCCATTAAACTTATGTTAACGGTTTCTTTAAGGAGCTCTATCTTTGCTTCGTCCTTAGTAGATCGAAGCATCTCTTTATGATTTATATCTTCGTACAAATTTTCTAATCTACATTATATAGCATTAGTGGAGGTACATATTGAAACTTTATCAAGAATACTTTTATCTAATGCACAATATAAAATATTTAAAGCTTGACTATTTAAAGACACTAATTCCATATCCTTTTATCCCATTAGTTTTCATTTTTAGGAACTAATTTCCCATTTACTAATTTTGTAGGGGCTTGATATCTTTGTACAACTTTCAACCATAAGTCTTGATTTTTACCATTCATGAAATGCTTAATTCGAATTTTCCAAGCTGATAAATTATCTCCATTAAACAAAGGAATCACTATTAAATTAAGTGTTATAATCTTTTCTTATTAACTCATTATAATTAAACTAATGTGAGACCTAAGTTCTGATATCAATTATTAGCCCTATATAGCACCTAAGAGGGGAGTGAATTAGGTGTTAAAAATTTCTTCTAAGTTAAAACTTAATCTTACTTAAATAATTTATTTTAAATGCAAAAGCTAAACAATAATCTAATTCACCAAATTAAATAATTAAATAAATGCATAAATGTAAAGAGTAAGGGAAGAAGGACACAAATGATTTATCCTAGTTCGAAGCGGTTCACTTACCCATATGTCTAGTCCTCAACACCACTTGTTGAGATTTTTGCATTATTGCAACAAAAAATACAATGATAAAAATATAATCCTTTTTCAAAATTCAATGATAACCTTTCACTCATCCTTTTAAGGCTAAAGAATAACTTATCACTCTCTTTTCTAGAGCGAAAGAATAATATCACAACACTCTTCTTTTGTGATCGAAGAATAACCCTCATATAAATATACTCATAATACAAGCACCCTTCTCACATAAATACCTTATAAAAATTGTTACTCTTGACTCACCAAAGTGTATAAAGGTTCACTATAAACTTGTATATGAAAATAAAATACAAATACTTATAAAAATACTATACTCATACGAAATACCATACTAAAACTCACAATATACTCAAGATTGCTCAAATACTTTATAAGATTTATTTCAATGCTTCTTTTTATCAAAAATCACACAAACAACACATATTTATATCCATATTAAGGCTTAGTAGCCGTTTATAGCCGTTTAAAGCCGTTGCAAAAACTAGCCGTTGTAAAAATTATCCCTTATTTGGAGCAAATGAATGTGGAATGTGGAATTCATTTGCAAATGAATTCTTTTGTTTGAATAGTGTTCATTTAAAAAATGGAATTCAATTGAATTCCTCATAATCATATTTGAAACAAATTTAGAATTAAAAATTCATTTGCATCTATTTTCTAATACACCCCTTAATATAATAGATTTATAAAACTAAATAATGACAATAATGCATCCTTATTTTTTAATATTTATATAAAAATAATTTAAAATTTTTTAGAAAAATATATATTTTTGACAAATACCAAACTAGTCGCTCTATGCTCAAAGGACGTGCTTCCAAAAACTATTGCTCCAAAGATGCCAACACGAGAAAAAAGTTGATGCCTAAAAGATGTGCTTCTAAAAGATGCCTAATGAGTGATGAGACGCCAAAAATTGTATTGAAACAAAGCAAAAAATAAAAGAAGCAAAGTGACGTCTCTTCAACTAACACCGCTTTGCTTATTAGTTATTATATAA
>JAOXYD010028323.1:0-14266 GCA_028565735.1 Pinacopodium congolense | reverse complement strand
GGGGGATTTGTTAATTTTAGAAAGCATTGGGATTATATTGTAATTTTAGGGATTTTTAAGGTTTACATGGAAAAAGGTGTTAGTTTAGGACATTTTGGGGATTTTAGTAAAGTTAAGAATAGTTTAGTAAATTATAAATTTTCTATTTAGTTAATCTAATTGTTTTATTATTTTAGCTGTTCGAGAGAAATCAGAAGGAGCGCAAGATTGATTAAGCATTTGAAATTTTGGCGAATTTCAAGTAAGGGATTAATTAGAATTATACTCCATTTTATATTTCGTATTTTATATGAACATATGATATTATGATTTTTGTATGAATTTTGAAAGATTAAAATATCTTAATATGTGTGCTTTGCATAAATAATGAATTTATATAAAAGATGGGATTTAAAGATATTTTATTATGCAAAGATTTTGTGTAAAAATGAACAATGTGATTTGTGTGAATTTATAAATATGGAATATTTCTTTTTATACGTATCTTACGAAAATTTTAAATAATATGATTTTTTGTAACTTATGTGTCTTGAAAGGATTATGTTATGAGAATTTTTCTGTGATTTGTAAACAATTAAGGTTTTATGAGTTATAGATCAAAATATGAATTCTATGTGAAATTGTAGTTATACGAAAAATATGTACATGATTACATGATGAATTTTTTGATGATTTACGAAATGGTGGAAACATTAATAATTTATAGAAATTGTTGAAAATTTTTTATGATTATGATTTTTCATTAATATAAATTATTGTTTAAATCACAATAATATTAAGGTATGAATATGTGATGATAAAAGAAAATGATGTGACATGATGATATTAGACTTGTGGAATATTAAGAGAAAAATAATGACATTTTAGTTAGTGGCTTACCTAGGTAAATTTATATTCGATGGTCTTGATATTTATGCGATGAGATCGAGATTGATTATTAGACATGTGTCGGGGTATTATAGGAGTAGAGATATACTTAGATATTTATTTTAGTATTATAAGAGTGGAAATACCTAAAATGCTTCTAAGAGTAGGAAGTGTCCTACATGATTTATT
Organism: Pinacopodium congolense; assembly: GCA_028565735.1. Lineage (NCBI taxonomy): Eukaryota > Viridiplantae > Streptophyta > Magnoliopsida > Malpighiales > Erythroxylaceae > Pinacopodium > Pinacopodium congolense. The sequence goes on along the minus strand of JAOXYD010028323.1, from coordinate 13,210 downwards.
TAATGAGACCCAATATTCCAAAAGTGAGAATGCTTGGGATATTTTCAAGAGTAGGAAGTGTCATGTATGTTCCATATGCTATCAAACTATTGGATATAAGTCTACTAAGTTAAGTAAGGCCCTAAAAGTTTAAGAAAAATATTAAATGTAAATTCCAGAAATGAGAGCATAGATTAAGAATAATAAATAAATATAAATGAATATAAATTTTAATATGAAATTGCGATGCAATGATTGTGTGTATATATATATTCTTTTATATTTATGTGTTATATGTTGCATGACGGGTACATTCTAGTTACCTCTTACTGAGTTGATAATTCATTCCTTTCCCGTTGAATTTTTTAGGAGATATTCAATAGGATTCAGAGTATTGTACATTTCAAGTCATGTATTGGTAGATAGTTCAAGTGGGACAGCTTGTCATAGGATGCCACAAGAATCAACTTTAGTTAGATTTTTGTTATTCTTGAATAATTGGATTCATTTATAACATAGTGGAGAATATTGAGATATTTTGGTTGAATATTGAATTTATTGACTCCAAGAACCGTAAAAAAATTTTAATGATCACTTTTCCCTTCATTTAAAGTTAATTTCTTTTTATTTATTATATGTATTCTAATGAGCATTTATATTGAATTGTGAATTTATGATTTATGTTGGAATTGGGAATTTAATTGAAAAAATAAGGTTGTTGTGATTTGAAAATTTTTTAGAATTAGAAATTAAGTTTTGAAGGAAGTAAGAGTATCACATTAAGTGGTATCAGAGCGAGCCTACGCTCTTAGGGTAAAGGATGTATGCTAATTATAAAGTTATTTATTTTGTATGATGGCATTCAATAATGTGACTACTAGCCAACAGGCAGATAAGAAAGAGTCCGATAACTTTATTAATGTTCTAAATGCACTAGAACAAACAAGTGTAAATTGAAGCAGCTCCGAGTCCTACTAAAGTGGTGGTAAAATCAACTGTCCCAGTTGGTGGGGCTCCTACAGTTGAGATACCGCTCTAATACATGCAAATTATTCAATCGGTACTACAAGCCCAAGTTCAAGCACAGGCTCAGGCCCAAACCCAGTTCCAAGTCCAAGTGCAGATGTAGGCTATTGTGCAGGCTCAAGCATTACCACCACCAGTTCCAGTAATGCCTGAGATTGATCGCAGCTTTGAAAGACTTAGAAAATTGGGGGCTACAGATTTCAAAGGTACTACAGACCCAGAGGAGGCAGAAATGTGTTAGTTATAGATTGAGGATGATTTAGATAGATTGAAATACAGCTTGAAGAATCGCATACTATACATCACATCTTCATTGCAAGGACCTACACGGATATGGTAGTGATCAACTCAGAGGTTATTTAAGCCTGAAGTAGTGACCTAGGATGAGTTTAAAAGAAAATTTGATGACAAATATTGACCACCAATTTATAGAGAAAGAGGATGGAATTTATGAATTTGAAGCAAATTGAGGAGATGTCTATTACTGATTATAAGGTGCAGTTTGCTATATTATCAAAATATGCACCTGAGACTGTGGTAATACTAAGGGATCGGTGTTATCGTTTCAAGCAGAAATTACGCTCAAAGATCATATTAAGGCTTAATGTAGCGACTACAAATTTTCAAGAAATTTTTGGATACTACACTAAGAGTGGAGGAAGTCTTCAATGAAGAGAAGACGATTTAGAAGAAGAAAAGGAACCAAATTGACTATAAAGGGGAGTCAGGTTAGCTTACTAAGAGGAAATCAGGCTTTTCAGAGGGGTGGTTCAGTATTTAGAGGAGGTAGCTCTAACTCTAACTTTAGCAGATCTTAGGATTTTAGAAGAGGAACTAAGAGTTATAATACTTTTAGCACGCTATCCATTGAATCTAGCAAGGAACCAAACCAGAGTACAGAGAGATCTTTTGGTAGGAGACGTGGTTCAAGTCGAGGTTGCCAGACTCGTAGGAGGTATCATTTAAATCTATGTTAGGACCTAGTGGATGTGCTATATATGCAGAGGTAGAGGGAATTTTAAGAGGGATCGCCCTTCTTTGATAGATAGATAGGCCATGAATGGAGGTTTTACGTAAGGATAGAGTAATACTGGAGATAGTGGTAGAGGAGTTAGTAGATATAGAGGTCGAAGTGCTGGTGGTGGGGTATACGAGTTGCATACAACTTTAAAGGGACATCATCAGCTCCTTCTCAAACTCAAATTAGAGTTTATGAGATAACCAGGGAAGAAGTCCTAATAATTAACGACGTGATATCGAGTATGAATTCTTTATATGATACTTTGGCTTATGTTTTGATAGACACTAGATTTACTCATTCTTATATTATGTCAGAATTTGCTTCTAGAATTCTAGGAGGGGTTAGTCCACTAGGGTATGATTTGAGAGTTTACTTACCAAATAGAGAGAGTGTAACAATGAATTGTGTGAGGAGAGCAATTCCTATGAGGATTAGAGAGTTGGAGTTATATGCAGACTTGAATATGATGGATCTGAAGGAGTTTGATGCAGTATTGGGTATGGATTGGTTAACTCAACATAAAGCAGTGATGGATTGTTACACTAAAAAGGTAGTGATGGAGCGTTCTGTAAGTTCAAAGGTAGTATTTGTAGGAGAACGAAGAGTACTCCCTACTTGTGTTGTTTCTGTAGTAACAGCTAGGAAACTGATTTTGAAGGGATGTGAAACCTTTTTGACCCATGTAGTAGACACGAGGAAGATAAGTCCTGAGTTAACAGAGATACCAATGGTGAGGGACTTTTCGAAAATATTCCTTGACGATATGTCATGTTTGCCACCTCTTAAAGAGGTAGATTTCATTATTGAGAAAGCAATTAGAGGAGTTATTGGATTATGTGTAAATTATAAACTAAATGTAATGAAACTATATCTAATGACAGAAAAATGGTTAAGGTGTCAGACTTCAATTGGATTAGGCCCTTAAAGTTGATAATAATGGATTGATTTAGGATTTACCTCATTAAAACAAGTCACACCCAATGTTCCTAAGAATTCCTTTTCTCTTTTACTCTTAATTCACTTATTTGACCCATAGATTACTTAGGATAAAAGGCATTAAATATAAGAGGCCTAAAATTAAGTTTGTGAATTATAGGAGTCCTCACACAAGATCCTAAGGTTGGTCTCCACTTAGTCTCAAGTATGTCGATTAATTAATTTTCCAAAAATTAAATACCAATGATTATGTTATTCATTCACCTAAGGCCTTAATCTAGGCGATCACTCTGGCAAAATAAACATTCAATCAAGAAAAAAACCAACACCAAAAAATCTGTATCTAATATCAACCCTAACCTTAACTAAAAATAACTTACTCACATGTATTCATCAACATAACACAAGTCATTGTCATATCATGCATTTTAATTTATTGAATCCAAAAAATAAAACAACTAGGTAGACATTAAACTGAGGAATTAAAAGAGAAACATTCAGCCTAGAACATAAACATTCGAACTTGGAAACATTTAAAAGTAAAAGAAAGATAAAGCTAAAGGAACAAACAAATGAAATGAGAGAAATGGAAGCAAAATAAGAAGCACCAAGGCTGTCGTCCTTTTTTGACTAAGATCCATGCTTCTTGTTTATAAAAATTGCGTTTTAAGAGAGCTCTCCCACAATCATCTCAGCCATCATTTTTTACGAAGACTAAGCCCTCCCTACTCTCATCTTTACAGCCAAAAGTTCCCATCATGGAAAGCTCTTTCGTGTCTTATGTAAGTTGTCAACTCTCTCCCTCTTTTTTAGCTTGTTGTTTTCTTTTTATTTTTTCACCCTAGGGCTGCATGTTTCTCCTTTAGGAAAAGCTCTCCAAAACACTAGCATCATCCAGCTAAATTAAAGCTTCTTTGTTGCCATCTAAAATGAATTTGTTGCTTGCGTATTGAAGTGAAGGAATTGTTGTGTTTTCTTCTTATTTCAAGACCAAGGTGCTGCATTGTAGTGCCTTCTTTACAACGCCATTTTCTCCTACATTAAATGCTTAAGTGGCTGTGTTTTAGGTCAAGGAAAGCTGCCCAATTGATGCCATGTTGCTTGCCAAGCCAAGCTCCTCATGCCTTCCAAAACGCTGCATGTGCTGCCTTATTTATATGAAGACAACTCTCCTCTTTTACACATGATTGGCTTCTGTTTAATGTTCTCTCTTAGCTTCCTTCCAAATTCTACAAGTTATCATTTTTATGCCACATGTCAAAGCTCCTTGGATGTGTTGAAGTGCTGCATTGTAAAGCTCTAAAAACATTGGCTACCCTCTTAAACTCCAAGCTTCATAAACATTTCTCCAAGCTGAAATTAACACATTCCTTTGTTTCTAAAATGCAATGTCATGCGGCTTTATTCCATTGTACTCCCAATTCAACATGTACTTAAAGTTAATACAAAAAACTCTTAATTGGTGCAATTCAAACATTAAATGGGCAAAACTTTAGTAAATTATACATCTAAAACTAATGTAAATTATCCATTAACAATCACTTGTCTGTTAGATACCTAGATATCCCTATATTCTCCTTAAAGCTATCTAGGAGAGACTATTCCCCACTCTTAAGCAAGATTGACTATAGGATTAATTGATGGACTAATAAAGCCCTGCCTTTTATAAGAAGACTCTTGCTCATTTTATCAATTATATCTAGCTTCCATGTTTTCTAGTCTAACTATCTTCTACTAAATTAAGGATCTTCTTATAGTATAGCTTTATTAATATTCATACTAATTCAAAAGTCAAACAAGACAATGTATGCAAGCCAAAAAAGAAGGGAGGCCTAGGTATTAAACATCTAAAATCCTATAATAGATCTTACTTATAAAAAGAATCTAGTTTTTATTCAATAATGATGAATCTATTTGAGTAAAATGGGTTCACAGTGTTTTTACTAGCTTCTAGAACATGAAACTTGAGAGAAATAGCTCATGAAGCTAAAGGAACTACTATAAGATAGGAATATGTTCAAGGCCAATTTTAACTTCCAAATTAGCAATAATGAGAACACCAACTTATGGTATAATCCAGGACACCTATAGGAATTCTAAGTGTACATATAACCCTAAGACAAATCCATAGTGTGGGTATAAACTTAAACAACAATGTTTCTACCATAATTAACTACAATTATTAGTTTGGCTTATCTCTAATCTTCCATGTAGCATTAAATGCAAGTATTGACATCCTCTTTTACTATACTATTCCGAAAAACACAAACTTGAATGAACTTTTCATTCTTCAAAAGTCTATACCAATTCTTTTGCTTAAAAATACTTAAAACCAATCATGTAAACTAGTCTTTGGTTCAAGTTTTTATGGCATAAACACTTCATCCCAAGACATAACTTTATATTATGGTTAGCCATCTGAAACAAACTCTCCCTAGAGATACACCTAAACATAAACCCAACCCAAATATGTGCCCTTGTGCATCTTAAACTCTATATCCCATTATCATTTATTTTTCAACTAGATATTCTCCAAAGAAATCAAGACTACCATCCTAAAGAAACTCTCCATTAATTGAATCCTTCTCCTTTAATCACAACCATATGCAAGATTCTCTCCATTTACTATGAAAAAAAGGAGCTTTAAATAACAACAACAACCTTATAACAGTTTTAAAATGTGTTGTTAAAAGTTATTATAATGTAGGTTTATGAACACAAGAGTGACTAGGAGCTCAAACAATCTAGAAGAAGCACAAAATAAAACTTCGAAAAGTGAAACCCCATGAACCTCTAGAAAGAATAATGGCGAAAGATAGGAATCGAGATGAGCACCAACGAACTCTTATGGACTTCGTGAGGCCTAGCTTCAATGTGAATCAACAGGGTATTACAAACAACCAGTCAATGCCAATAATTTTAAGATCAAACCGGTACTATTAAACATGTTTGCAAATGAATGTTCAATTGTATATCTTGGCCAATAAAGATCTGAATGCTTACCTAGCCAACTTCTTGGAAATCTACAACACTTTCAGATATAATAGGCTATCATAAGACACTGCAATGATGAGGTTGTTCCCTTTTACTTTGAAGGACTGAGTTAAGGTTTGGTTAAAATTTCTAAATCTAGAGAATATTATGATATGAAAGTGGCTAGTACAAGTCTTTTTAGCAAAGTATTTTCCACTAACGAAGACCATCAAAATCATTAAAGAGATAACAAATTTTCAACAGAGCGAAGGTGAGTCTTTATATGAAACATTAGAGAGGTTCAAGTAGTTGCAAAAAAGTTTCCCCCACCATAATCTACTGAGGGAATTTCTGCTACAAACATTTATAATGGAGTCACCACACAAACACGAGGAACTATAAATGCATCAACTGAGGAATCTCCAATTCGGAAGACAATAGATGTAGCTCATGATCTGTTAGAAAAGATAGAAAATAATAGTTGTTTGTGGAGTATAGAAAGGAGAAGGCAACCATCTCTTAAGGAGCAGAAGGGTGTTATTGCCATGGATTAGGTGACTGTCTTACAAGATCAGATGTTAGCATTGGCCAAACAGTTAAATACTTGCAGGATACTTCATCACAATCATTGAAAGTAGTACAACATAGATGCGAGTTGTGTGGTCAAGATAGTCATGTAATTGCAGAGTGTTTCTTGATGACTAGTAATGAGACATAACAAGTCAACTACATAGGAGCTCCGCAATAGAGGTTAGGTAGCAATCCTCACTCGAATACCTATATTCTGTAATAATAATGCAAGTACCAATATGAAAGTACAAGGACCATCAGGTTTCCAATAGGATAAGCTAAGATCACTTAAGTCAAAGATGGACAAGCTTATGGATGTGCTCAGTTCAAAAGTTCAATAGTCTAGATGAGAGTCAGAAGAAGATAGAGGTCAAATTTGATTAGATAGACAAAAATCATGCCTCTTCTATGCATAACTTAGAGGTCTAAGTTGGTCAACTTACTAGTACCTTATCAATAAGCAATGTGGGAAGCCTAACCAGTAATAGTAAATCTAACCCATGAGAGCAATTAAAGGCACTTAAATTAAGGAGCGGTAAAGAGTTGGAGGAGCCAAAGGAAAAAGAGGCAAACCCACCCAAAAAGGACAACCAAGAGAAGGAGGATGAAGGTGCAAAGATGCCATATGTACCACCACTTATTGCATGAATTGAGGGGGAGTTACAATGTTTACCCAATTTAGAGATAGTTGTAATTAACATTTCTTTATTTGATGTATGATTTTGATATATTTAAAGGGAGTTTATCTTGAACTAAATATGAGATGATCATTTGGTATTTGATTTATAATTATCTTATCTCTGTAATATCACATGGTTTTATTATAATAAAAAAAGGGGAGATTGTTGACTTAAAAAAGATTCCACCATATTTTAATGATGAAAAAATAATTATATTACTAATATTTATTTAAGTGTGATGAAAGCTAGGTGTATGAATGAAGTATGAGTGAATTTACTTAAAGAGTCTTGAAGCTTAATTGGAAATTATAAATATCATATATGAAGACTTAAGTCATTGAAAAAGTTCATTAGATTTGATATAGGTTTATTTATGTAATTTTTATTGTAAGTTTCACTTAGTTCATTTTGGTTATTTAAGAGGCTCATTCATGCATATTTGCATAAATAACTTAGAAAATGCATATAGGTGTAAAATTAAGAGAAATTATGCAATTGATATGTGTTTATGTGAAAAATCCTCTTGATGTATGAATTTGTTAAATAAGAATGCATGAATTAATAAGGTTGGTTAAATTGTGTGAATTGGAAAATTGATGAAGTAAGTAATAAGATAACAGATGAAAGTTTTAGTTTAAAGAAATTTGGTAAACATAAAAAAGTTTTAGTTTAAAGAAATTTGGTAAACTTAAATATTTTTTGTTATGTTAAATTTGTATAATTATATAAAATATGTTCGGTGTGGATTAATATGTGTTGAAATATATTTGATTGTGTTTAGAATTAAAATATGTTAAGTTTGGTATATTTTGGGCTTGATTGGGCCAAGTGTCTAATCTTAGTTTTTATAACGACTAGCTCTTACAATGGCTAATTTTTGTAATGACTAGTTTTTGTAATGGCTAATTTTTGCAACACCTTTAAATGACTAGTTTTTATAACGAATAGTTTTTACAACGACTATAAATGGTTAGTTTTTATAACAGCTATAAACGACTAACTTAAGATATATAAATAGATGTTTGTAGTGTGTGTTTTTCATCCAAAAATTCTTTGAAGCATTCTTACAAGTGTTCTTGAACATTCCAAGTGATTTTTATGAAGTGTGTGTGTTTATGAGGCATTTGGTTTTCATTCATTATTCAAGTGTATATGAGCCTTTTTTATACACTAAAGTGAATTTAAGTGAAATATTTTCAAGAGCTGTTTTTGTGAGATTATAAGGTTATTCTTTAGTCTAAGGAAAAAAGAAAAAGAAGGAAGATTATCCTTGTATTATAAAAAGGAACTTATATTATCTACGTTGTATTATTTTTTATTATAATAGTGCAAAAATCTCAACAAGTGGTATTAAGAATTAGACGTAGGAACGAGTGGATTGCTCCAAACTTAAATAAATCATATTGGGTCTCTCTTACCTTACTCTTTAATTTTATGCACTTAAATTATATTGTTTGTTTAATTTGAAAGTGTTGATTAGATTTCACATTTTATAAGTTTGATAAATTAGGTTGTACAACTTGAAAGAAACTTTTGAAACACCTAATAACCCTCCTCTTAGATGCCATATAAACCTAAAAGTTGCTAAATATTTTTGGACAGATGTTGTTGCATATGCCTTTCATGTATCCAATAAGGTCTAAATAAGATCCTACATAGATAAAACTTCACATGAACTTTGGTCTAGGAAGAAACTAAAGGTGAGTTATTTGAAAATATTTGGCTATAAATGCTTTATTTTGAATAATAAAGATAATTTGGGTAAGGTTGCTGCTAAATCGGAAGAAGACATATTTGTTGGTATTCTTTTATTAGTGGAGCTTATAGGATATTTAATAAGAAGACTATGATGATTAAGGAATCAATGCATATTGTAGTTAATGAATCTAACCCTTTTTATATTAAGAAGTGTTGATGATGAAGACATAGGTTTATCTAAGGATTTGGAGAAATTACGTTTAAAAGAGCATAAACTTTTATTATCAATTCTACTTATTAGCATTATTTTGCATCAATGATCGATCAATATTCCAAAGGTGAACGAGACTCAAGACCAAGGTTAATTTAATTGATTTATTTTAGGTTAATTAGTAAACTTTTGTTAGTTATTAAATTTAGTTATTCTTCTTTTAAATATTAATTTTTAGTTTTTATTTTATCCAACATCCCTTAATTTAACATTTATATTGCCGATAATGACTAGTCACATTAGAACTCCTAGTGGGAACGATCCTTACTGCTCATAATACATTTATAACTTTGTTTCAAAAGTAAGTTTTTTTTTTTTTGCATGTAGGCGACAACACACAAACTAAAATTTAATTATTCCAATGACTCCAATTAAATAAATGGTGAAGACTTAAAGTAACAAATAAAATAAATGAACAAATATTAAATTTAACACAAGTTGGTAAATTAGGAACTCTTCCAATAATTAAAACTAATTAAGGCTTCGATCTTCAATGAGTTAATCAACAAACAAATTGAAGTGTTCGATAAAATTAGAGTACTCATCACTTAAGCAAGACATAATTAACGATCAAAGAATTATCTTTTTCTTTTAAACTCAATCTATTTACTTAGTTTATAAACAAATTAAAATAAAAGGTATTAATATCAAGAGGTTTAAATATAAGATCATTAGATATACGAACCTTTACAAAAGGGTTTAGAGCTTGATCTATTTTTAAATTTATCATGTTACCTAATTAACTTTTCAATAATTAAAAGTCAATCGTCATGGATGCTTTGACTATCTAACAATCTAATTTAGATGATTAATCTAAATAAGATATGTTAAACATTTAATAAGTTTGATTTAATTATGAAGTTTTATTTCAAGGATCAATATATAATATTTAATTTTATTAAGATTAAATTATAATGATAATTATAATTTGACTTTAATTATAATTTTATTTAATTTTATCATTATGAAAATTTTAATTTTTCATATAAAAAGAAAAAAGATAAAAAAAAATATAGTTAGTATTCTTTTTCCTCTTCTGAAAATTATTTTTAAATTCTCTTTCGATTCGATCTATAAATACTATTAAAAGATGGACGTGATTGATAAATTTACGAAGAAGAGAAGGATTAATAGAAAAACAAAGCAGGTTTGTCGAAAGTTTATTGTTTTTTCCATTCTTTTATTTCAAGTTAAACTTGTTAAAAAAATTGATATTTAGAAATTTGTAAAAATTCTTCGGCCGCACCATGATTTGATCTCGGTATATTTCCGTACAATCATTTGATAACACCTTTAACTTCACATAGTGGGATATCTTCTTTCCCTCAGGAAGTGTAGTTCTATTTCCGTCTCCATCTTCAAGAAGAAAAAGAGTAAGTACATTTTAGAAACTTGTTTCAGCTGAACCCCAAGTTTCCTCCTCTCCTGCTCATATAGAGAACAAGGGATAATCTTTTGATAGTGTTTTTCAAAAGTGTCAGTGTAATTGCTGATGATTCATGGATTTAGTCTGTGAACTCTCTGCATTAAGCTTCTAGCTACTTACATCATGATCCCAGTTTCCTGGATATGGTCTTCAGATTAATCTTCTTCTTTTCCTTTTTACTCATTTTACAGATTTGATGCTCTACTGGACCTCGATTTATTTAGATAAGAATACTAATTGATCAGACTAACATATTTTCTTCTGTTTTATCCCTGAACGAGTTATTAACGCTTGCTCATCTGGTCCTATAAAAAGAGCAAATGTCGAAGGCGGGTCCACGGCACCATATTTCTGATGCTGGCGGAAAGATTGAGAAGACTGAAATTCATTCTTCTGTTGAAAGGTAGTAAGTCTGCTCCTTTTCCTAATTAATCTTCCAAAGAATTTTAAAATGAAGTTTGTTTAAACGTAGACAAGTGAAAAATATTGAAGTGAGTTCTATATAACTAAAAGTCCATAAAATAATATTTAAATTGAAATATGATGTCTTTTAATGTTATATAAATATTTATTTAAATCTGACTTGAATTTTCAAATTACACGGAATATAGATTGATACAGACTGATGTAGGCAGGTGAATTGATTTATGAGTGGGAAGTTGAATTATTTTACATCGACAAGGATGAGTATATACTGATGCAGGTTTAAGAAGCATCATACCGTAGATGGAGGTGAAGAGGAAGAGAGAAGAGCTAGCTACTCTGATTCGGTAGGCTACACAACTCTTCGCAGCTACTTCTTGGCCTTAGGAAAAAGAACAAGACACCTTCCACTTTTTGTCTTTTATCTTTGTCATCTACATAGTCAGATCTTTTAGCTTTTAAACACATCTGTTTAAGGATTTACATGATTATGGAATTGTTGAAGAGAATGATCTTCTTATTTTCTCTTGTGGCTTTCTGACAAGTACTATGATCTGCTCACGAACTTTTTTTAGTATGGCTGGGGGGAGTCTTTCCATACTGCACCCAGGTGTGTTTTCTTCTTCTTGTTTTTTTTTAATGCTTAATAAGCAATAATTCAGAGTAGTAGTTTTGATCCTGGCGACACTATTTTCAGAATTCATCGTGTATGTGCGCTTCAATCCTTTTCTTTTTTTTTTGTTCAGATTCAAAGGTGAAAGTTTTCAAGAGGGCATAAAAAGACATGAACACTTCGTGGCTTTACAACTTGCTCTGAAACCTGGACAGAAGGTTTGCTTTGCGACAGTTTTATCCATGATAACAAAAACATCCGATTGAGGATTAGTTTGACTGATTGATTGTCGCTTTTGTTTTGGCTTATTAGGTGTTAGATGTTGGATGCGGAATTGGTGGACCGCTTAGAGAAATTGCTCGATTCAGGTGCATATAGAGAAACACTTCACTTTCTTAAATGATATTATTGAATTTTGAGTTAAACTGGGTTGCTTTCAGCTATCAGGATAATTATTATTCTATTCAGATAATCCATATGATCTTACTTGTAGTGAAAAATTTGTACTGATATGATATCTAATCTCTGAGACATTTATATGGTGATTTTTTAATGCAGTTTAACATCAATTACTGGCCTGAACAACAATGCATATCAGATAAGCAGAGGACAGGTACATGCAAACCTTGTATACTAGAACTTTGGATTGATAGAGTTCAATTTGTAGATAAATTTCTATTCAGCGCATGCATTTTTAAGCTTTTTTTTTTTTTTTTCTGAAAACTGAACCAACTGGTTTCTGTTGCTCTTCAGATAAAGAATCGCCTCGCAGGATTGGAAAACACTTGTGATTTTCTGAAGGTTCATGTGACGCCTTCTTGATTAAGTCAACTACATATCCAATGCTATCCTTAGATCACATTTACATCTTCTGTCTTTACTCTGTCGATCATAAACCTAAAATTTCAATTTTAATGGAACTATACATTGTTCTTCCGCAGGGTGATTTCATGAACATGCCATTCCCTGATAATACTTTCGATGCTGCTTATGCGATTGAAGCTACTTGCCATGCACCAGATAAAGTATGTCTATACATCCAAATTTCCAGCATAAATCTTTTCTAAAATAACTATTCCTAGATACATGTTCCTAATTGTTCTTTCATTGCGAATGACGTGTTGAACTTCATGATTCAAATGTCTATCTTCTCTTTATGTCTGCTGCACAGCAACAATAGCACAACGTAGAGGAAGTAACTAGAGTCTAAAACATAATCTATATTATTGAGTAAACTACTGTCACAAAAATTAAAAATTCATGTTAAATATATAGCCCTATATCCTAATCTTTAATCAACTAAAACTAAAATATTTAGTATTTGGTATAAACTAAAACTTCAACTATGACTCTTAATTTCAATTTTATCTAACTATCATAATTTAAATGTAAGTTTATCTTCTAATACCCGTTCTTAAACTTATAATTCAGTCTTTAATAACTCTAAGAATAGCTCTCAGCCTACTGAAATCTTCACATTTCAAAGCTTTGGTAAACATATTAGCAACTTAATCTTTAAATGTCACATGCTTCAATTGAATCTCATTCTTACCAATGCATTTTCTTGTAAAATGATACTTTGGTGTCTATATGT